>JAWQRJ010000411.1:0-21569 GCA_033557515.1 Diorygopyx duplodentatus | reverse complement strand
TAATAAAATATTCAAAGAATCCCTAATTCTGTCCCCTAATGAATAAGGATTTTCATTATGCTCAATTTTTACCTGCATTAAATCTAGATATTCTTCAGATCGTTGATCTGAGTAATTAAGCTCTACACATGCTTTGATATAATGCCAAGTATTTAACTCTCTAGATGGAATCAAATTTTCTTCCCCAGTAAATTTGCCTTTTATTATTTTTATTATAAATGAATTAATTGGATTATTTAAATTTTGTCCATCAAAATATGTCTGAATAAATTCCTCAAAAGATTCTATGAAAAGTGGTAATACTACAGTGTTTCCGCTGAAACTAGGTATCGCGTTAACTTCAGTTGGAGTTATGATACTCGTGTGTACGGCATTATATTTAAATTTAGTAGTGAATTTACTAAATCGTCACTTTTGATTGATAATTATGGTTTACACAAAAGAAAAAACATTTTAACGACTTACAGTAGTAAGAGAATCGTTCATATCTTTATTGGGTGGTTTGGTTGGCTAGAAAATCGGTTTTTCTTCCTTCTTTCAGTTATAATTCTCAGCTTTGTCTCCTTGTGTTAGTGGTTACTGCTGGTTTTCCTGGTGTCCTGGTTGTTGGTTGTGCTGTGTTTGTTGGTTGTTTCCTTGCGTTCGGCTCTGGGAAATGTGATCCGGTCGCCGGGTTTGGTTGCTGGTACTTAGGAAAAATATCCTATCGTCCAATGTTCGGGGCTGGCTGGCACTTAGGAAAAATATCCTGTCATCCAATGGGGTTGATGCGCTCATCAATTTTAGATTCTGGCACCGTGAATCCAGCTATTCGTTAGCACTTCTGACCTGTACTCCTGGTCCGTTGCGGTATCGAAATCTTGATAGACACCACTCTTCCGGATTGCCAATGAATTGCCTTAACTGCTGAATTCTTGAATTCTTGATCCTTAAATCCCCCAAATCCTTGGAATCCTATCGACTGCGCTAGTTATAATTCTCACTCAAATCCTACTGACTGCGCCAGTTGTAATTCTCACGTTAACAGTGAGTCTTTACCGCACTATCTGATGAATTGATATCTCACAATATGTGAAGAAAGAAGGAAGGCCAATTGGATGGTAGAATTTGAATCCGGTTTCCCTGCTTTCGGTATGAAGATAATTTTACTTCAGACCAAGAGGCTGGAGTGTGCCTCAAAGATTATTGCAACCCTATTGCAACAGAGCTGGGAAAAACACATCCGCATTAGGTGATTTGTAGGGAAGGAAAATGTTGGCAGCTCAAGTCAGTCAATCGTCATCAGTACCAACCTGAAAAGTACGCCATCGTTAACAATACGTAAGCTATCCTCCAGATCAATGATCTACGAACAACGAAGTCTTTTGAGACGCTCAGTGGTTGTTACATGTTTTTAGGAATCAACCTAAAAATCTTTTAGCAAACTGGGTCTAATTATCTAGTCTAATTATTATTATTACATACACATTTTAAAGTAACTTAAGGCAAGATATTTTTTTGTGGATTTGGATCACTTTCAACGAGATCTCGATATTTTCTTAATGTTATGCTATTATTCTTTCTGAGTTGCCTCCTCGATGGCATTTCCTTACTTCCCGGACATGCTTGCTATTGACTGTTTTTCACCGATTTCTCTTAATGCGTCAGTACCTGTGACTGATTAAATCAAATGTCCGGTATCTTCTAGGCTTTTCCGCAATTCTCATACGTAAAATTATACCATTGGATATCGCGCGACTCTCTGGTACCAAATATTATTCAGAACGGGGTCAGCGGACGTTATTTCGGAAAAATGTACCTACCTGTCTCAGTGCATTCTGGGTCAACTTGACTCCGGCGTCAATTTACTGAGAACTCTTGGCGATCATATCCTTTTGTTATAATCGCGCCCAATTACCATTAGCATGCCTTATTTCTTGCTTGCAAACTCGGTGAATAGCGGTCTACTTTGTCGGTCCAGTAAATGGTTTTGTGTGGCAGTTGCACGAAGAAAGGCAACAAGAGTGATTTATGGAACATTGAATTAGGTTTTAAATCAAATTACTGTTAATTTAAAATTAGAAATTGGAAAATGTTAATAAAAACTATTGCGTTCAAAAAAAGTAAAATGAGTACGTACAATAGAAAAGTTAAATTGCCTTTGTTATGCAACTCAATATACACTCACTTTAAAGAGACTGCGGTAGGAAACTGTAATTGTCCATCCTGGAAAAGCAATTTTAACCGATTGATAATGTGACTGATAAAAGCGTCTTGTGGATATTATAGAAAGTGTACAAAGTTACATACACAAAGGTAAATCCGTACAAAGGTAAATTTAACATTAACCATGAATTTGTTTTAAAAAAACTGAAAATTTTCAACTGAAAATCACTTGTAATAAAGTAATTTTTATTCATTTATTTATTTATTAAAATACTCAAATAGTTTTTAACTGTTTCCGTATTTGGAATGAGCACTCCTAACATAACCAAAATCAGTTATAACAATCCAGGCACCAAACAATTTGTTTTGTTGGGCAGTGTAATCATTACCATAAATGACACCTATTGAATATGGTGTTGAATTTCACGTCAAGAAGGAGAAGAAGGAGAAGAGGGAGGAGAAGTAGTGGTCTGTCGTTCCATATCGCCGCCACAACACACCAGTTTATCAGGAAGTATTTGAAGGAGATTTTTTTAAGGGATCTACTTCTGTCAACGAACAGTAGAAAAACTGCTTGAAAATTATATAATAATAATGACCTATGGGTTGATAAAGCGATGTTTTATCCTTCATTTGTAAACTAAACTCAATGGTCCAGCGCGGTTTATTGGATAAAAGAATAGACAGTACATATTTCTTTGACTTGAGTATGAAAAGCGAAAGATAGAAATCATTTCTGGAAGGTGCACTCCCGTAACTTTTGGAAAATATTCCTCTGTGCTCTGCTAATAACGATTGATGCGAACGATGAATGATTGGTTATGTTGCCCTCATTGATCATTCGCAACAACAAACTGATTAGTTTCGTTGGTCTCCCTGTGGCTTGAGTGGTTATCAGGCGCATCCCAGGTGGCGGATAGGGAAACGGCCACAAGTGCTGCTCGTCTAGCACATGTGCTTAGTGGTTGGTTATATCCGGGTTTAAAACCCATAGTAGGAGGACTGAAGGCCAGCACGGCGGATCAACTCCCTCAACCCGGCTATAGTATCGTGCCTTAGCGTCAGCACTGAGGTTAACGATGTCGAGGACTGCTTCCGTGCTGCAGTAAGCATCTTCAATAAATCATGCATTTCCTGCTGTCTGTGGGCATGTCTCACGGGGAGGAGATGTGGGGGTCTGGCATCTCTGGATCGCTGGAACTGCCTGGACGAGAGACCTCCTCTCGTCCTCATTAACCTCATTAAACGCCTAAATCTCAAGGCGGCGCGACTAGGCCGAAGGGATGCGTGGATAGAAGACCAGTTGCAACTAGTCCATCCTTAGAGCACCAGGCGCACTCCATTGTATAAATGCCCTTCCATGCGTGAGTCGGGATAGATGGTGGAAGTGTAGACCCGGCACTCGCGAGTACTGTTATGGAGAGTACGAAAGGAAAAACCACAAAACCACAACCAGCTGAGGAGTCTTTGAAGAACTGGTGCACAGATCGGGACGTCTGGAACCGTTCCTGTGAGTTTTCCACGCATCCCTAAAAAAAGCTTTTGCTTTCCGGCGCACAACGCTGGAAGCTAAAATTACCGTGAGAAGCGGCGCAGGGCAAAGGGTGCTTTAAGCAACCAACTGCCCAGCCGATGATCTCTGCAACGCCTAAGACTGGAGCGGTAAAATTGCAGCGGTATGATGGAAGTGCACCCTTTAAAAGCTTCAAAGGTGACCTGGATTCTTGCAAAAATTGATGCAGCTTTCGGGACGAACACCCAAAGTTCGTTGACTGTCGGCACAGGGGCCCCCTCCCTGTGCCAACAGTCAAAGAACTCCTCTGCGCATAACCTATACCAACCTCAGTTTGGGCTTGTTGAACACGTTGATGCAAACGGAGACACCCTGGCAGGACGCGACGCTTCAACTAGTCGAGGCTAAGAACCCTCCCAAACCACTGTGGATATTAGTCTAGATTCTGGGACCGATTGAGAAATTGGAGTTGGACGGAGACAAAGATTGGCAAGTTGGGGACAAGAAGGAGGACCTTAAAGGACAACAATTGATTGTAGTTATGGACTAAACTTCTTGGGATAAAATGGAACTGTATAACCATCGGCCCTATGTGAATTTCACTAGGGTCACGTATAAACCACTCGCCAAACCCAAAGAGGAAGACGAGGGAGAAAAGGGAATGGAGGACCCTCAGAGGATCCTCCACCAGCTGTTAATAAGCTAAGAAATGGTTCGTATGGTTCAAATAAACTTACTCCATTGTAGAGTAGCATCAGCTGCCCTCATTGCGTTCATGTAGATGTTGCCTAGTCCAGGAACCCTGGGCTATTAAAGGTGTTAAGCGATTGGGAGGTGCAGGGATGCAAATTATTTGTACTACCGACAGTGATCGTAATTCCCGATCCTGTATACTAGTCAAAATAGGCTTAGAAATAATGGTATTATGGAATTTCTCTTGCAGAGACCTGGTGGCATAAAAAATACAGTGAGGGAGCAGAGAGCGTGAGGGAGTTTATACTTGGATCTGCATAGCTACCCTATGATCAACACGGTCACCCAACTACAAAGGGCGTACGGAGTCTAGTGCAACATTGCCAACTCAAAGGACAACAACTCCTCCTTGGATGTGATGCCAATGCGCACCATATTGTAATTAATCTAGAGATTGATTACATTCATTGCCATTACAGTAGGGTATGTAAACTGGCATCAGCAGGGCAGTCGCTCTCTGATCATAGATATATTGTTATGGACATAAAATCGGGTGTCAACACACCCGAAGTGTACAGGAACCCGAAGGCCATTAACTGGGATCTCTACAAAGAATATCGGAACTTGAGAACTATCCACAAAAAAATACACACCCCAGTTGAACTGGAAGTGGTAGAGGGTGCACTATGCACTGCTATGAAAACAGCTTACGAAGTTAGTTGCCCGGAGAGAACAAATAGAACCTTAAAAATGTGCCTTCTTGGCATGAGGGATCCTCCTTTCATGAGGACAATACTAGGAAGCTGTTCAATAAGGCAAAATAAACAGGGAGTGGGATATGTATAGAACCACTCTAACAAATTATAATAAATTGATTAGAAAGGTAAAAAGAGAGTAGTGGAGAGGTTACTGCGAAAGAATTGCAAAAATTCCCGAAAGCGCTCGACTCCAAAAAGCTCTGAGTAAAGAAATGGAGGGAAATATGTTCCCTTCGTACAAACGACGGAACATATAGTGACCGAGAAGGAGATACTGCAGATTTTATTGCATACACCCGGGATCGATTTACCTCACAGAAACCTTAACAGAAAACCAACTGGACCTGGAAAAAACCTTTGAAAAGGCAAACAGAAACAACTGAAGATTTGGAGTACAAATAATCAATCAGTCTAAAATTAAATGGGCAGCAAATAAATTTGCACCACTTAAATCTCCTGGGAAAGTTGAAATTTTTCAGTTTTTCAGTTGTTTTAAAATTTCATTCTTTTAGTTTTTTGCTCCAATACCTTCAACACTAAATGTTTAGGTCACTATGGAAAGTAAAATTTTATCCTCTCTCAATTCATATTACGGTACCTATATCTCTGATAATTTCGGAGATACATTGTTAAAATTTTATCAGCAAACTTAAAGTTTTTGACATAAATAAATTTTGTTGTTGATTTGAAATGTTATTTCCACCTAAGTAATTTATTTTAAGACAAATTATATTTTAAATTTGTTTTTTAAATGTTTCATTTATGGAGAATGTAACACAATTTTAAATCGAAGATTTTGTACGTTTAATGAAAGATATCCGAACCTGCTAGTTGTGAAAAAGAAAAGGTTGAGAGGGAGATCGAATCTAATTTTCTTTCTTTTAAAGTAGCAATTCAAAAAGAAACGTCCTGTGAGAAGTGACGAGCAGACTTTAACACTGTTCATTTAATTAAAGTAATTAATTAGAAATAAGGGTTTCCACTTAAAAATAAGGTTGGGTTGCAACAAACTCACTGCGTATATTAAAAACTTGCACAGATTGAAGCTCATAGCTGCGTTTGCACTGTCCAATCATGGATCTGAAATTGGGCACAAAATCCTGTTCAACCAAGTCAAAATCCTAGTCCGCGATTCCCACTATTATTCTAGAAAAATCCTAGAAGTAATAGGTCTCCTCTTCGCCACTCCTCGAAACTTATCATAAACCTAAGTTAACTTCTTCTGTCAGCGACTGCACAATTTCCCCCTTTGATCATCTTCTCAATTTCCCCCTCCAGGTCCACCCTCTACAGAGACCGAGTTAGACAGCGATCCGCAATAATTAGTTCTGAAAATACTGTCAATAAAGGATAGCAACAAGTTTTTGTGGGAAAATAATGTTAGTTCTAGTCCACTGCATCCTTCCTAAGGAACATATATCTTTTGATTTCTTATACAGGATAAAATGCGCAAAAAGCTGGATTATACAGGATGTCTACCGCAGACTGTCCATTAGAAATATATGGGGCATTTCCCATATATTTCTAATGGACAGTCAAAAATTCAATATCTCATTATCATCAATATCTCGAAAATAGAATTTTCGAGATATGGATTTTTTTTGCAAAAATGATGCAACCGCAGCAACATTTTGAAAAATCGCATTTTCTTAGTTAGACTTATGCGATAATGTTTATACTTCATTTACCATTAATTCAGAATTGAACTTTTCAGAAATACACCCTTTAAATGACAAAAAGTGATTTAATTTTTTTTTATTTGGCACCAACCAAATATTGTTATCTTATCGAAGGTAGAATTAAAATCCTCGTGAAACGGGATTGGGTTTCCCGATACCTAAAATGTATCACTGTCCGATTATTTAAGGGTTTTCGAGCTCTTGTTGAAAAAACGATCCTTTGACAATACACTCGCTTGTTGTAAATTGGGATGCCTACCAATTGGTCGATATCTTCACTTTTGGCAGACCAAAATCCTCATGTAACCCGTGATCGGAACTTTCATAACAAATTTAGTTTCAACGTATTTTGTTTGTTGTACAAAAACCAATACCTGTATTTTATTTACGATGACATTGTAAATTTGGAAATCCTAACAACCGTGGTGGCAGACTATCTAGAGACATTAACATTAAATGAACTACAATAGTGTTGGTACCAACTAGATGGAACCCAGGCGTACTGCACTGCTTATATGCAGTACTGTGTGACACGTGAATTGATAAATAACTTCAAAGACAGATGGTTTCGAAGATTGGATCCTTGGAGCTGGCCTGCAAGATCGCCAGACCTCACTCCGATGGATTTTTATCTATGGGGTCACATCAAAAGCGCTGTTTATTCTACTCTTTGATGCATTAGATCTGATTCAAATTCGAAATGTAACTGTCGGTGGGGTCCAATCAAGAATTCTGCTTTGTTTAAAAAGAAATGGACAACAATTTGGAGATTTTCTGTAGTAATTTATCTTAATTAGTAATTTATGCCTCGGTTAATAAAGTATGAAGTATCGATGAATATATGAATTATCACATAAGCCTAATTACGAAAATTCGAGTTTTCAAAATGTTGCTGCTGTTGTATGGTATGTTTTGAATATGCTACAGTTGCTTTCCCATCACTTATAAAATTGGATTGTAACCTTTTTGTTCTATTAAGCGGCGGCAAATTCGGATATTTTTCGTTAAATGTTCTGCACGTTCTACTTACTATTTGTTGGCATCGACCATGAATAATAAATAAATTCATAATATCAATATTGGAGTAATTATTAGTTGCCTTTTTAGAACACAGTAAGGACTTGTCAACTTTGTCAAGAACTAAACATCTCAAATATCTTGATAGCTCGACTTCCAACTGATACCTGCATTAATTTTTCACCCTAAATATGAAATCAACCAACCTAAGTTACACAAACAATTTACAACAAATGAATGTATTGTCAAAAGATCGCTTTTGCAGCAAGAGCTTGCAAAACCTTAAATAATCGGAAAAGAATACATTTTGGGTATAGGGAAATCTAATACCGTTTAACGAGGATGTTAATTCTACACGCGTTAAGATAAAAATAATTGGTAGGTGCCAAAAGTTTTTGTCATTTAAAGTTTTCTCATAAAACAATCAATTTTCAAAATTCTATTTCGCAAAGAATGTAAGTAAGAATGTTCCGGCGGGTATATTTTTGAAAAGTTCAATGTCTCAACTAATGGTTAATGAAGTACGAACATTAACTCATATGTCTAACTATGACAATTCGATTTTTCAAAATGTTGGTGCAGTTGCATAACTTTTGCGAAAAAAACCACTATCTCGAAAACGATTAAGTTTAGGCCTGGCAAATGTATTACGAAAGTTGTTGAAAATTGAATGTAGTTTAAGAAAATAAAATAAAATTTGGGTCATTCTATTTCAATTAACAAAGCTGTTGTCAACTTCCTGTATAATCGGAACCGCCAGCTTATTGAGCATATTTTCATCTTTTAGTTCTCGTCCTACCATATTCAAATCCAAATTTTCAGACTTCTAACTTTATCCGTTCTCCATATATTTCTAAAAAATAAAAGATACTTTACTTTAGTAGGAAGTGATTTATTCTAGGTGGGTGCTTCACACTGTCTGTTAGTGGGTTATTTCCGGTCTCAATTCGATTTGGCAATTTGGCACAATTTTGGTAAACAGGACAACTTTGTTAAAAATAAGCTTAAGTAATTTGGAGGCCTTCGCTAAGATTATTGTTCAACAATAGAGCCATGTTTGTCATCCGCGATATTAATTTCTAAGAGGACGGCATAATTTGAGGCCTGACTATGATTGGGTGCTTACAAAATTTCAATATCTAGGATACAGTATGATTAATAGTTACCGTCTGGAATGAGTCTAGGAGGTGTAGAATTAACGATCAGGTCACTTTAATACACTAATTTGTTCACAACTTTTTTACTAATAGAAAACAATTGCCGCGTAATAAGTTGGGAAGTGAAGCTTCAATCGCAAAGCTTACTAGATGGCAGTTGTAGCACAAAATAAAACTTACCTGTTCACAACTTAATAACTTAATTAGTTTCATTGCACCTGTGGTTGGTTGTGCAACTGCTTCTTTGAATTATGTTCACTACAATTTAATCCGAAAACTAGAACAGCATTCATTCGGCTTATACCGGAAGCAAAAGCCACGAACCTCTTTTGTTTCCGTCATGTGTTGTTTCTAAAGATAAATGGTTGGTTATTACCACCATGTGCGTTAGTTTAATTGCTTATAATAAACAAACATCGCATGCTGTCAACCTCGTTTCTACTGAAATTGGTGCAAATCAATGCTGTCCTTGAAACTGTGACCGTCACGTGTATTCTGAGAATTAATTTTACATGAATTCGAAACTGGGGGCTTCAGTACAATTATCAAATATGTACGGTACAAATTCTTAGTCACGCGGGGCTCCTATTGTTTATGACACGCAAGCTTCGCATTTACTATGTGCATTAAGGTGTCATGAAAGTGATTCGCAGAAGAGTTCAATTAGAAATTTATGTTGACACTTGTTGAGTAAAAAAGAGCAATTATTGGTTGATATTTTCAAACATTTTCGAAAATTCATTCTTTCTAAACAGAATGAATGTTCGAATATATAAACAGACAGTCGGCGTATTATAAACAGAGATATAATAAACAGATGGTTGGCAAAACTAATCATTTATTCAATAAACCAACTGATTCAGTCTCGATATTGATTGAATACATAACAATTCTAGAGTCTTGACTACATCTACGCTATTGCCATACATCCTCGTGTGAAGTAAAAAACGGTAAGTACGGATCTTACCATCGCTTTCAGTAATATTCAGGTAAAAAGTGCACGATTGAGTTTTTAAGTTCAATTATACCTTTGCCTGCTCAAATTCAATCATATCTACTTAAGCGTACGTTTAAAAGAGCGTGCAGATAATGAACCTGTATTACACAATTGCTGCCCAGCAAAGTATAAAAGAAATTGACCACTGGCTGAATCTGTTAGTAAGCTATTGGTAGAGTTTGATTGGCACAAAGAACCATGGAAGGTAGGTATTCTTATCTTCGAATTTGAAAATGTTTCACGAAAATCTTGTGTTAAAGGCAATTTAGGTCCAGATAATATTATAAGGGGAGCGAATTTGAACTATGAACCAAATCCTGGTGGAATTGGTGTGGAGTTCTTTCATCACATGAAGAAAAATAGACATAATACAGCTCAGGTTAGATGATTATTTATTCTAACGTAGATTGCGCCTAAGATAAAAATGAACAAAGCGTGGGAAGCTTGAAAACCGTAAGAGTTTATCAAATTTACTTAAGCTAATGGAATGATTTGAAGGATTTTGGACACTTATGGTATGGTAAAGGTCACCATCTGACCTAATTATGCCTGTCAACACAATTGGTCTTGTTGAATCTGTTGACTTATGTTTCTTGAGGATATCCAAACCTGAACATCTGGAGATCACAGATTCCGCTTTAATTTGACGACATGAAATTCAAATATTTGTAACCACGACTCCAATCTAAACCCATTACTAAGCGCGCTACAGTTCACTGAAAATGAGACTCTTTTTCCAACTTTGTGGAAAATCAGAAAAATTAACTTTTGACTCCATTTTTCATTCATTTTACTCTCTTTAATGTATCTTGTTTATATTATAGGTAATTGCAAGATGTCAATAATGATTAATTGCAACGGTAACATTGTAAAAGAAGACATTGTGAAACATTGTTTATTTAGAACTTAAAGGGAGAATATTAATAGCAGGTATTTAGATGCATGTAAGTAAAAATTATGTACAGTAACATTGTTATTATACATTAGCAATGTCTGGTGCGCTTGCGGGTTGATGAGCCTGATTCGTCAAGCTCAGCTTTAGTAGCAGACGAGCTTGTTCTTCAACAGCCTTTATTTTCATTGAGTCTGTTGTGCCATCATCAAGCGTCGTCAAAGTTATCCTCGTTGTTGGTTTGGTCGATGGTATCCCAGACATCAGCTTCATCTTCTTCTTCTGGGGAAATAATGTCATATACATTTTCGCAGTTGACCGCGCTACAGTTTTAGCAAATTGCTGAGCACTTCAGACCTGATTTTTGACATGAACATGCCTTGCTGCACCCCTTTTTACAGCTGCATGAAACAACATGCAGCACGGATTCAGGTGCTGGGTTTTGGCACATTTCAATTGGCTGAAGGAGACCGTCAGAGCTGCGAACCCCCACCCCCAGTCTTCAGGAGGGATGTTGTTTCCCAGCCAACCTTGCACCTGATGGCAACCACGAAGGAAATGATGCTGTACAGCCTCTTGCGTTGTTGGTAGTCTTGCAAGATGAACTTTGCTTTTTGTGACCGACATAGCAAATAACTGGAACCTCAAGGTGTTCAATGTCTGTGTGGCGCCTGTGCATCCACTGTATAGTGCGAGAATGAAGTTTTCCACAGCCTCGATTATTTCTTGACGAGTAACCTCTGGTTTCTTGTACACACAAGCTATTTCCTCAAGCTGATTATGTTTTTCAAAATGTCACAAAACCCTTCTTGCCTAAAAAGAGGGGATGCTGTATCGCATCCGCTGATTCCACGAGTGAAAAGAACATTGTTGTTATTATATTTGTATGACATGGTTGAAAACCACTTGGTTTCAATGTTATCTCTTCCTGTTTTTTGGTAAAACAGATTTTTGTGTTTGTGTTCCAAGGCCGTCATGATCACGAAAAGGTTAATGTGTTCTCCAACAATTACGACACTTTCACTATTTTGGCTCCTTGAAATGGCTGAGGTTACAATCATGACATTAGCGTCTTTTTCTGCCTAGCCACCTTGAATTTTGCAATTTTGAAATTCTGTTATAAGAGGGATTTTCTGAGGGATTCTGTTTATCATGTCTGCTCAGAGCCTTTGTGAAGAGGATGCAGGGGGACGAACACCTGCATCCCTTCCTTCCTACTTGTCCTACCGCCTTCTTCTCTTGAAAGTTTTTCCCCACGCACTTATTCATTCATCAATTGACACACTTCGTTTCCACAAGAAGTGATAAAAATAGTTTTTTCGGGATAGGAGGCGAAAAATAGCCCACTTTCTGTGAAGTTAAAAAAAGTGTTATTTTCAGAAAGTTGTAGCTCACTTAGTAATGGGTTTAAAAAAAGTTGTTCTAATGAGGTTTGTAGAAAATTTAATGTTCTTTCTTTTTGTCATAGTAGATGGTACACAAAAATTGCATAGTTTTTGAGTTATAAGCGAAAAAATGATAAAAAGCCGTAAATTTAGTGGGTGTTTTGGCGCTACAAAGTTTAGTCTCGAGATATTTTGTTGGAAAACTATTGTGTATGATATTTCTTATTATTGGACTGGACTATTACGTGTGAATCTCTAAATTTACATGTGGATTGTCTCTATGCCAAAATCTGCAATCATGCCTTGAATTATTGAAAAAACAATATTTTTGATAAAATCAGTTTCAATGTTTTGGAACTTCTACAATTTGCTCCCTACGATCAAAATCGTCTTCCAACAATTCGTGCACTAAATAAGGTTTATAGGGGAAAAATTTGGATTGCTTTAATATTTTTCTTATTGGCCTTTCTGAAACAAAATCGTCTTCCAACAATTCGTGCACTAAATAAGGTTTATAGGGGAAAAATTTGGATTGCTTTAATATTTTTCTTATTGATCTTTCTGAAACGTGATGATCCGCAGCAAGTTGTCTGACAGATGTTTGTGGTTTATCAGTCAAATCCCGTGAAATGTTTAATGAAGTATCATAATTTGTTGCCGTTTCCGGTCTTCCTGAAACTGGGCGATTGTTTATACTTTCCATTTCCTTAAATCGTTGAACTGTTCTGGATACTTCAGACCTAATAATTGGACCTCTGTTTGGATGAGTATCATTAAGTACACAACAAACTTCTACATACATTCTTTTACGAACACCAAAACACGTTCGATTTCGGTCAAATTATTTTTTTTATTTAACTCGAAATGTCATTTTATTTTAAACCCGATTAAAAACCTTATTTTGCATTAAGTGAAGTGAACCACTGTTGGACTATACTGTTTTTCTAAAACAGGTATCTTTCAAATGATACCAATATCAACATATCTTGCCATTTAAAAAAATACAAGATGGCGATGTTTCACAAAAGCTCCGAGCAATAAACAAATGAGATTTCTGTTAAATGATGGGTTTTATAAACAATTTAACATTACTAAATATCAAATTCAAGATCAATCAATCGTTTTGTCCATATTTCTTATATTGCAGTTGCCAATTTCTCTTAGTAAAGCTATGTTCACAACCTCAAAATTAACGTTTATGGGACAATTATGTATATATGTATGTATGTATTATGTATGTATGTAGTATTGTCATAGTATTATCAGCAGAGGTTATGCTATTTTAATAGTAGTCCGCATTACCATTTTCGCAAGTTGAAAACTTTGTCGTTAAATTAGACATTGTGAACGATGTCGAAATGCTAATTTACGTTGAAATTTCAAATACAAGTTACCTACTAATTTCGAGGTTTATTTTGAAGTTGTGAATGAAGCTTAAGACTTCCTAATTTGCCTATACTTATTACAGAGTATTTCCCTATATTTTATTCCATTTTGCTAGCCTAAATTCGTACTATTGAATTTGTAAGTTGATCCTATGATATAAGAGTAATAGTGGTGGAGATTCATGGTGTTAATGCCAATCTTTACGTGTTAATAATCTTTTTAATAATCTAAAGATGTTCAGCCATTTAGAAAGACCAAACTATTAGGTCTTAGGTGATATAATAATGTGTGCTATGATTACTAGGGTACCTTAGGATATGTACCTAGACATATGTATTGTGGGAAAAGCGTACCTAATTACCGGTATAAATACATTTATATGATTTCTTTAGGTAGAGGTAAAAACGCCTAACATATCCAGGTACTATTTTTTGTATACCGCCAAAAATACAGTATATAACATTTAAACTTTAATCAAATGCCTGTAGCTCAACTTTTTAGAAAAAAACTTTTCAATTCTGAAATAACGTGTCTGCTAATTTTCATTATTTTAATGTATTCTTATAACCGCTTTGAGATATTGTGTGAAAATTGTTTGTACTGTCACCGTAAGTCGGAATTCGGTACAAATTGCAAACGGATTTTTTTTTGATAATTTTAGTAACAGTTTAAAAGATTTTGTCGATATGAGTCTGGATGTTTCATTTATTTTGGAACATATGATTCCACAAATCATGGGAGTTCAACATTTATTACTTTGGTAGCTCGTCCCTAAGTTCTGTGCTACCGATCAATAGATCTATGTTTGGTATCAATGGAATTTGATGAATTAGATCAATTGACTAAAAATATAACAATGTGTTTATGGAACAATTATTACATTTTTCTATCATTTTGGGGTCATTACGTAAACATTTAGTAAATACTGTCAAGAGTTTCATAATTTGATATTCCATTGCTTTTGATGATATTAGGGATTTTTTTAATTCACAGCATCAATAAAAAAAAAATCAAATATTTCCAGATGTGGTTCCAAATCGAGGCATCGTTTATAAAATCTCCGTTTTCAATGCAAGAATGAAAAAAAAATTGTGGAATTATTTATTATTCATTTAGATCTTCAAAATAGGGATAATTTACTACACCGATTTAATAATGAAGTGGTATTAATCAGTATTGAATTTTGATTAGCTCAGCTGTCAAGCATTGGATGGTCAATAATTGGAACACTAATTTATACTTTAAATCCTTTCTGGTAAGCGACAGTGTGAATTTCTGCAATTTAGCTACATTTACAACACGTGAATACCAGGAGGGGGGGGGGGATAATAATACTAATACAAACTTTTAATTATCTGGTAAAATTCCAAGTTTCTGAAGAGATTTTCAGATTTTACTCCAATCGTTATATAACCGCAATTAATTTTTAATGGTACAACAGTTTGAATTTTGTTATAAATCGTGAAAAAGGGATAAACATATCAAATATGATTACTGCAATTCGTATCTATTCCGAATTATCAAACACTTGTTGAGGTAATTGAAGAAGGTAATTGATAAATAAAAATTAATACATTTTTTTGGTCAGCAAACGGTATAAAATTAAATTTAAGTAATTTAATTTAAATTAATTAATTAATTTAAACACTAATTTAAGTAATTTTGTAACTCTTACGTTTGTCAAAATCGAGATAACATTGTTGATTTTTATCTTATACATACAGACTGTCCAAGAGTATGGCAAAGTCCAATACCTCCACTAAAAAAGGTTTTAAATGCCAGTTGCTTGAGGTCATCAATGAAACTTTATTATTGTTATCCAAGCAAAAGTGTCACGAAAGTTGAATGTACTTCACGGATTACTCACTATAATCGTCCTAATGCCATTAATTTTAAACGTTATTAGATTTTTTTTAAATGGAACATTGAATTTACTAATTGGCCAATCGTTAACTATTATTGAGAAACTCTGTATGGCATTTAATATTTTCAAATTGCCTTTTTAGCTTTCAGTTAATTGCTTTCTAGATAAAAAAAAAAATCATATGGCATTATTATTATCGTATTATTAGTCCAAAGCCCACTCTAAATGTGAGTAATGAATTTCGCGATGATCTTTGGTAGAATATACAAAAAATAAAAGAAAATCTTCGAATGGTTTCAAAGAGTTTATTTAGTAGAAATTTCATTTCCGAAATCGCGGTTTCGACTTTTTCCATAGGTTTAGAAAGATCGCAAAAGTATATTCTTACTAATTTTAAAATGAGGATACTTTACAATGAAACTATTTTCATCTGGTGTATTATATTCTTTTTTATTGCTTATAGCAAATGAGATATCAGACTTTGCCCTACCAATAGGGCGCCATGGTTGTTAATTTCTGTACATGTAATAAATTATTTAATATTGTATAAAAATGCATTATATTTATTGTTATTTTTGTAGATATGTGCGTCTACAGATCAAAGAGATACTTACGGCTCCCTTTTAAAACGTTGCATCAGGACAGCCATCGAAATGAAAAGTCGTGGTATAAATCCTGGCGACATAGTGTCACTTTGCAGCTACAACCAATTGAATAGTGTCGTTCCGTACGTTGCATCATTTTTTATTGGCGGAAGAGTTGCAGCGTTGGATCCGAGCATCTCCTTTGAAGATACAAAGCATTTAATAAAGCAGGTGTCACCTAAAATACTCTTTGTTGTACCTGAGAGCAAAGATATGTACGAAGATATAATCTCCGACTTGTCACTAAAGACTCAAATTGTGATTTTTAATGAGTCTGACGAGTACGATTCGTTTTCATTCTTTCTAAAGTCGAAGGCCACGGAGAATGATTTTGTTCCGGTATCAGTTGGGAGCGTATATGATACGGCTATTATTTTCTTTAGCAGTGGTACCACTGGTTTGGCGAAAGGGATTTGTATCAGTCACTACACTATTTTGCGTCAAGGAGCTAATTTCATGTGCGTTTCTTTTTGCTAAACTGTATTGGCTAAACGCTAGGCACGGAGTTGGTATGGTACCTATACATTTAATTTGAATACTAATTGAATAAAATTTACAAACAAAGCTAAGTTTTAGAATGATACTAAACCAATTTCTTATAAATAACATACAATTACCGATTTTCGGCCAATCTGTACAGCTTTATTCGCCCTTAAATTTTAACTTCCTTCAATTTTAGTGCCTCAGGATTCACAAGCAATGTAGTATTTTCTTTTGCCACCTTTTACTGGATTTCGTCGGCGCTTCTTCTTGTACAAGCAGTAATGGCCGGGCACGCCAGGTTGCTTTGCAGGAAATATACCCCTAAGGATGCTTGGGAATGCATTGGAAAATACAAAGTTTCCCAAATGTTCTTGGCGCCCAGTCAAACTGTCTCGATGACGAAACATGGCAGGCCAGAAGGTTTGAACACGACAAGTCTGTACGACCTACTTGTCGGTGGTGGTCCAATGTCAGCTAAAAATATGTTGGCCTTCAAAGATCTATTCCCCGGAACCAACGTTAGCTTGGTTTATGGACAAACTGAAGTTGCCGGCATGTTAACCATGTTTAAACCGGCAGTGAGGAAAGATGTGATTCTATTGCAAAGCAAGCCGTCTTCATCTGGAACAGCCGTACCTGGATTTTGCTACAAGGTAATTCATGAAGTCAAAAATTGTAATGGTCGCGTTATTATAATTTTCAAACTGATAAAAGTACGTGATAGTACTTTTATCAGTTTGAAATTGCTTAGTTGAAGAATGATTTAAAGATTGAAGAACTTTCAACACAGGTAATTTGGTAAATGTTGTAACATTGATTTCATTTTCTTAGATACCTTCACACGGTTTCTTCGTGCTGGATCCATTGTCTTTCACATATGTGGTAGCAAAAAAGTAGTTGCACAAGATATTTTTGAAAATACGCACAAAGTTACTCTGTTGCATCATTTGCTTTCTTCCACTCTCGCTACCTAAAACGCTTAACATATACTTAATGTATGCATGGTTACAGATTGTGGACATAGAAACAGAAGAAGCATTAGGTCCTAATTGCAAAGGAGAACTTCGCTTGAAGACCAACATCCAGTTGAATGGATACTATAACTTACCCTCAGATGGAATTTGGGACGAGAACGGTTGGCTGAGAACCGGCGACATTTGCTACTTCGACGAAGATCTCTGCTTCTACATTGTCGATCGCATCAAAGAAATGATGAAGTACCAATCGTGGCACATAGCGCCTGCTTTATTGGAAGGCATCATTCAGGAGCATCCAGCGGTGCGAACAGCTGTTGTCTTCGGAGTTCCACACGACGAGGACGGGGAACATCCCATGGCGGTGGTTGTCTTAACAGAGAATGCGGACGGTGTAACTGAAGAAGAATTGATAGAGTTCGTTAACGCCAGAGTTGACGATAGGCAGAAGCTTAGAGCCGGAGTTCGTTTTCTTGACAGTATTCCGTATACGCCAACTGGGAAGATCAAAAGGAAAGCTTTGAAAGATTATGTTCTGAATGAGTTGGGGAGTTGATGGTGGAGTGTTAAGTTTTAATCTAACTGTTTATTTAGTAATGTTTATATGATATTTAATTAACACCTTGTAGTACTTTGCTGCAGTTGTGACTAACATCTTATAAAATAATATTTGAAAAACATGAACTGGAAGTCTTATTTTTTTCAATTGAAAATTACGTTTTAACCGAAAGTAATGCATTTGCTTTTGCTGAATTTTAATGAATTTTCCATTCATTAAAATTAATAAAAATAATTAAAATGTTTACTATCTTTTCTATTTATTGTTAGTTACATCAAAATACGTGATCTATATTTCAAAATATCACTCCAGAATTTTTTTTAACGAATGTAATACTCTCTTACACTTTCAGGTAGAAATTTAAAAGAAAGTAAATGTTGCCATTGTGTTGTAAACCTGGACCAACTCCACCTCCGCAAGCCTCTCCATCAGGAATTCTAGGTGTTTGAAATAAAATTTTCGTTTACCTGTAATTTCTGTAGAGATTGCTGTTCTTTAGTGAATAAAATATTTTACAAGAAATCTTATCTGCGAGAGTTTGCTAAATTGCATAAATTCGAAAAGCAAGGTAGAAAAAATATAATATCAATTAATAAGCTGCTTTATTCAAAATGTTAAAACAATAAACCTTAATAATACAATCTTCAAGTTACATGTTCAAAAATTTAAACAAATGGTGCGAATTTGATTTTCTTAAGTTGGTGCTCACGAAACCAGAAAAAAATAAGAAGATAAATTCATTTGTTAAAATTAAGTGAACATGTCACGGGTGCAATTGTTTTAACAAACCTGTACACAATGTTTTTTGGCGCCACCAATTGAATTATATTTTCAAAAAAAAAGAAAAAATTCCCAAAGATTGTCAAGATATTAGTATAATATTACTTTTCGTCTTAAAACTAGACAAATCACTTTGAATTTTTATCAATTGCTATATTGTAACAACAAATATGAAATAAAACAAAATAAAATACAACAACTTTATTTTTAACACTATATATTTACTTATAATAATACAAATTTATTTTTATATTAAACACTATACATATATTTACTATATGTAAAATATACAAAACATATTTTTTAATATAATATAGAACTTAATATATTTTATTTATATTTTGTAATTGTATCCGTTCCTCCCATAGACTTGAAGAATATCTCCCTTGCAGTTTTTTCAGAATAAACTAAAAGGGGATCAATAAGAGAATTAAAAAGGTTACAATTTAAATATTATGAACCAACAATAAGTAATTATCTACTTAAAAATAATTAATTTTCTATTTAATTAGTGATCCAATTCATTGCAAACCAATTAAAAAGGATTTCTGAATTGACTAATTGGAACAAAGTGAAATCAGATAAAATGTAATTAGAAAAATGGTGTTATTGGTTTGCAACACTTTGTTTTAGCTCTTATTGATGTGAGCGAGAGATTTCTTATAAATGAAGTGACCTTGAGGTACAGCTGAGGTACAAAACTACCATTTCTTATTTTAACCGCGCCTAAATCTAATATCTTTTCTCATTATATTTTTATTTGGCACCACTGCTACTAGTGGTGTTTTTTGTATGTTCTTTGTGAATTCAACAATTCTTAATCCAATCTCCTAAGCTCTTCCTTTTCCTGACAGCGAAGCAGTGCGGTTTACTGACCACAGGTTCTTTAATAGGAAAATCACGACTAGTATACGTATTTCTTGTATCACAATAATTTCCACCGTTAGGAACGCTGCACGGGAACATTAATCAATGTTTTTTTCTAATGACACTAAAGGACGCAACGAAGTAAATGACAAATCGTACAAATGCCAAGGTACGTGATATTGTCAATTTGTGTGCTTTCGGTAAGTTTTAGAGGCATTTAATTTATGTTTAAATTGTTTGAAAAGCTTTATCTTTGAAGGTGTTGTTCTTGACTTGTTTGCGATGTATCTAAACACCTGTTGTTTTCCAATATTTTTTAGCATTAGAAATGGAGTGCAGGCTGAATCTGTTAGTAATCTATTGGTAAAGTGAGCTGAACTTAATTAAACACGGAAACATGGAAGCAAAGGTCTCACAACAATGTTGTGTTAGAAGCAGTTTAGGTTCAGATAATATTATAAGGGGAGCGAAGTTGAACTACGAACCAAATCCTGGTGGAATTGGTGTGGAGTTTTTTCATAACATGAAGAAAAATAGTCATAATACAGCTCAGGTTAGATGATTGTTTATTCTAAAGTAGACTGCGCGTAAGATAAAAATGTACAAAGTGTGGGAAACCTGAAAATCGAAGAGATTTAACAAATTCAGCTAAAGCAATGGGATGATTTTTAGGTGAAGACGTCAGAAGAACGTCCGATCAACAGTTCTTGTTATGTCTATCGGCACAATTAGGCTTGTTGAGTCTGTTTCAATTGAAAAATTGCAGTGGTTACTGATAGTGATCAATTGTTGCTTTGTAAGGCACGGATTTGTGCTTCTTGAGAATATCCAAAGCTTATCAGATTCCGTTTCAATTTAATCATATCAAATTGAAATATGTTTAATCACGACTAATTACATTGATGCTAGTTTCTTCAGTACATGCAATATGGTAACTTTTTTGGTTTAGCTTTCTTTTAACCTGATAAAAATGGGTCTTTTCTGTTGTCTTCTTTCTGGATAGCGATTAATGTGTCCCGTATGTAAAAGGACATCGAGAAAGTAACATGCGTTTTTTCCGGTACAATATTTGTAGATTTTTTGGTCAGAAAACGGTATAAAGTTAAATTTCCACTAACTAACTAAGTTTGTAACTTTTACGGTTGGCAAAACCGATACAACACACTTCATTTTTATCTTACAGATGCGGAATGTCCAAGAGTATGGCAAAGTCCAATATCCGCAGAAAAAAAAATATCTCCGCAGAAAAAAAAATGTTTTAAATGTAAGTTTGAGGTTACTAATGAAACTTTATTATTGTTATCCAAGCAAAATATCACTAAGGTTGAATATATTGGAAGTATTGGTCACTGCAGTCCGATATTTGAAAATGTCAGAATTGTATTCGAAACTCGATTGTGTTAATGTTTACTGCACAATGGGCATCACTTCGAATATTTAATTAATTGAGAATTATTATAAATGGCTTTAAAAATTTAATTGATTTAAATTTTTCTTCGCAGTAAAACATTCGTCCAGACCGATATCGAGTAGAAAATATATAATAATATTTGATTTCTCATACGAAACCTACATCTTAGCACTGATAGACAAAATAATTCTTGTTACATATAATTTATAAATACATACAGGTTGTCCAACCGGGAAACGCTGCGATCGATTATGGAAAAACTATAGTTAGGAGAAATCTGAAAATTTGGCAACATACTTATATCGATGGGGGCCATACGGCTAAAATATTTTCAATATGGGGGTACCTCCGGTTATACCAGAAGT
>JAWQRJ010000410.1:0-21576 GCA_033557515.1 Diorygopyx duplodentatus | reverse complement strand
TATATATATATATATATATATATAAGGAAATTGAATGAAGAAAAATAGTGTCCTGGAGCGGGGTTCGAACCCGCGACCTTCCAATCACTAGTTGGCTGCTCTGCCACTGAGCTACCCAAGGACTCGAATTGAACACCGCTCGTTGGAAACACATTTCTACATTCATGTTTATTTGTCAAGATACGTCATACGTCCGACGTCCATACGTCAGAACGTTTGCATACTCTGACGATGACTCTGATGTTAAAAATCTAAATTTAGTTTCTAAACATACTGATTAGTAAAAATCATTACCCTCCTTCCTTTCTTGGAATTATTAACTTTTAATTTAATAGCAGTTGATCTTAGTGACATTGCAGTTTATATATGTAGACTTACATTTTAATAAATAAAACAATCAGAAGAGTACAATAAATGTTCTTTAAGTATTTATATAGAATCTGATTGAAAATGGATCACACAACGAATCAAAAATTAACTTTGTCACTCATACCTTAGATAAGCGTATTTGTCCCTTGAAGGTTAAAGATTTTTAATTTCTCGAATACGTCAACCAAGTAGTTCCATAATAATAACCACAAACAAGTAATCTCGAAACATCTCTGCTTCCTGACTATTTTCCACTTTCAAGAAAATTTAGATTTCATTTCTTAATTCGAAAACACACTAGAAATTTTCAACGTGATAACCATCTTTTTTCATAATAAAAGAATAACGCTTGATTTCAAAGACCTAATTAGTATATATATAACTATCATTAGTACTAAATTCAGACCAGGGCTCACTTCTTTGGCAGCAAGAGCATTCCTGCGAATCATGCAACATGTCCAAATAGTCTGCGTAGATCACCATCTGTGCATATTCAGATACAGTTTTCCCACTGTATGGTCACTTGCAAGTACTGTTGCTCTTTGTTCTATTAGTTTGTGGGAAAGTAGCTCTTCAACTGCAGACATTCCTTCACAGAACATCGAACATCAGCTTTCTGTGTGGTGAATTGAAATAATAGTAGAGATTATGTTCAAGTGTTCAAGACATTCCAAAAAGGCACACATGTATGTGGCAATATATACATCTTTCAACTTCCGTATGATACAAATTCATTTTAATTAATGGATATGTTTTCAGATGTTGTGCCAAGCTAACATCAGCTATTTCCGTACTAAAATTCTAAGTGCATAGAAATAAATGTCAACCACCAAAGTAACAGCCATTCTCCTGCTAACCCACTACAGACATCTATCCCCAGATCTTACGGTACACAAGTAAACATTACGTAGTTAGAATTTCATTCAGAGTTTACAATGCAAGCTGGCAGCATAAAATATACCAGTATTTCGTATTCTACAAGAATATCACAATAGGCATTACAGAATCCTGCAAGTTGTAAGGACTCCTTACAATGGAAGAAAATGAACGCGACTAGTAAAATTAGGTCGTCGAGCACGGATGTCATTTTCGGTACAATTCATTTTCCAGAGTACCCGCATTTCCATATTTCACAGGATCGCCGTTAGATTAACTCTTTTTTCATCGATTTTCCGTGACTTGTATTTTACGCTGGCGTACCATTCAATTCGAACGAGTTCTACCGAAAAAGTGGAGGGAAGGGAGGTTGGCAGCGAGTTTCCGATCGTGGTCGGAAGGTACATTTACCGCACAGGCGTCAGATATAATTCGAATCAATCACACAAGGGGGAGAAGTCTGGAGCAATCACCAAGCCTCGCCTCCTCGAATCTTATTCCAGAAGTTCAGCTCGATATTCCCGAAGATCCTCGCTATAGATACGCATTCAGCGGAACGAACATTTACTCTACGGCATTGGTACATGCTGTGTTTATTTCCGTGGGAATTCATGATCTTTCATTCACACTAAAGTAAATTCCCAAAATGTGTTCGTTCAGTACATATTTTTTTCGTATTATTAATCTATTGGTTTTTAAATATCAATGCTAACAAGGAAGAAAGTAAAATGCAAAATAAAATTGCTCCAATCTTCGCTGTGTAGTTATAAGAGTAATGTAAAGTACAGGAGGACATATTACAACAACATAAATAAAATTATTAAAATAAACCTAACGTTAAAGATTTTCGAAAATTAACCATTTTTTATGAATAATAACTGAATCCATCTTGCAATAGCAAGATATATGTAAATCAAAGAAAGTGTACTGTTCGACTATATATTTTAAGAAACAATATATTTCTACCAAAGATGTTTCGGCGCGTGACCATCCTCAGGGACGCCACAACAGATGAGAAGTCATATTTAGAGTATTTAGAATTTAAAAACTTCAACTGAAAAGGCTTAAAAACTTAAAATGTTAAAATGTACATTGCTAAAGTAATAAAATAAAATGCAAGGTGAACATACCTCAACTAATTTCTCGTGAATTTATAAGTATGTTTTATTATGTTGAATTTTTTTCTTCGTTGTCCCGCAAGGATCTAACTTTGGTCCATTGTTATTTACCTTATTCTTGGATCTATATTCTGACACTATTCAATACTGATGTTATGGGAAACAAAACAATGTATTTGCATCATTCTTATGTTATAATCCTCTTCAGAAACTGATTAAGCACACTTGGCAAAACATTTAGAAACTAATGCTTGTCCTTTCAAAGCTGTGTAAATGCTTATATATGCACAACTTTATTGATTTAATTTACATTAATGAACGTAGGATGTCGGAACACACTAAATTTTATTATAATAAATGCGTTCCCGGGTGAACTTTGTACAGTGCCAAGGGGTCCGGTTGCTGGACGAAGCTCTTCTCCGGAGTGGAATTGAATTTGACTCCGGAGAGCAAGGCAAATACATTTCAATTTAGTTGGCCCACTCTGCATTAGATCTCGGGCCCGAAATTATCTGACGCAGCAATAAATCCCGTTTAATTTTCAATTGCTTATGCCATCGCGGCGTGGGCGAAATTCTTAACGTGACGGCTGCAAACAGTTTGCCAACTAAGGCAACAGTAACGTTAACAAGTAAAGTTCGACGTTTAATTGATTTCGATTGGCGTCTGTACCAGACTACGGTCCCTAGGAGCAAGTTTTAAGATCGATATTCTGGGGGTCTCATTGGTTGCAATACACGGTTTTATATTTCAAAATATTGTTTATATGTTATCCAGTTAGTTAATCAGTATTACGATGTAACAAAAGTTGCTCAAAATTCACCAATATCATCTACGTAGATTTACGTTGCTATTTGATCCAGTTGTATTCTGATGTTTCTATATGAGTCCGTTTTTGTGTTCAGCCATTTTATTCTTTTCTTGTTTTTTTCTTCCTCCGCTTTTTAACATTCTTTGTCATACAACTCTTCCTTTGTTTACTTTCCTTTGTTTTTTTTATCTTTTCTTTCTTCCTTCTTTCCTTTCTTCTTGTGCGTGTGTTGAAACCCGCATCAACATATGTACAAGATATTTCTGACTTTTTTTCTTTTTTTTTAGTGAATACGTGACTTTTGTTTGAGTGATATAAACATCCAAATGCGGGCACAATCATTATTTTGACATCGATAAGAGTGCGTAATGATAATAAATATGGAGATTTGTCAACCATTACTGCACAGAGAGTAATGGTCCTGTAATGGAACTTCAATCGTTCTCCTTTCAGCAAACTAAATCATCTGATCTGTCAGGATGGTCGACTTGAATTTAGATAAATGACCGTTTTTCTCTCCGCTGCCATTGTTTAAAATCCAGGGCCCGTCCTTTCATATCCTGCAGACGGTTGGGTATAGCTACCAGAAAGGGGTTGGGGTACGGGCCGTCTATTTTCGTAGCGCTACTGCCACTTCAGCGTCGACCTGACACTTGAGATGTGGGTTAGTAAATTGAGTAACCTAGATTAATCCCTTATCGTGTGAAAGGGATTTTGATGGATCGACCAAACTGAAACGAAATAATATACGTAGTGATTCGGTGAAATCTGAAATGGATTTCGCATACGTATATATCTATGGCATATAAGCTAAGTTAAAAAAAGATCACAGAAAAAAGTTTAATTAATTCTCGGTTTCTCCGCGCATCGTTTGGAGAATATTGATTTTTTAAACTCCAATTTAAACTCCAATCTTTCTATATGATCGGCTTATGGCTTGTTGTCTTCGACAGGGAAATTAAAAAGGAGCTTAAAGCGACCGGGCGAGAATCTACAGTCCAGACACCGAAGCAGTCGATGCACGTCATCAGCAGGATCGATAGAAAAGTATTATATTCAAAATTATTGTTGAGTATTTGGTTACATATATTCACGTAACAAGTAATAGTTGTTTATTTCCCAATGTTGTATTTGCACAGGCATCAAATAAAATATATAGAAGTTTTATTGAAGAAAAAATAAAGAACACAAAAATATGTACACTTTTTCCTATTCTGAGTTCTTCCTTAATTTGTACTATTTCAAAGCAATCGTGTAATTTAAATTACAATGAACGCATAAAATTATTTAAGAAATTTAACACACTATTGTAATAGAAACACCGTCATTATTGTCTGGGTCATAATTATCTACTTACGAACTTATGGCACGACTTATCTGATCTAATGCCTCGTTCCACATACCTAAAACTTTATCCTCACCATATCCGCATCTCGCAATGTTCTTATTATTAAAGATTTTTGTCAGTCTCCAAATGTGTTCGATGAGGTTAAAATAGCAATGGCACACAGGAAGTTTGAGAACGCTGTCCATACTTTTGGGCAAGAGTTATAGGCAAATATTAATTATACTAGCACAAGTAATTATAATTTTAGTAGAGAATCATTGAATTGTACATGACGCTATTGTAATCCTGAATATTCTTTTTCTTTCAATTGGTAGCAGATGCCTTCTCTTCTAAAGCGCTATGGTACGTAATGATGACATATGGTTATCTTCAAATCATTTAAGGAATTTATTTTGACTCATTTCACCGTGATAATCAGGATCTTTAGTGCTTAAAAAAAAAGTAATCGATACCCCAGGAACAAATCCATTTTCATTCGCTGCGTGTAAAATTATATATCTTCTTCCTTCTTGTTTTACTCGTTTAACAGATCGAACATTCTCGTCGTGCCAGGGTCTGCAATATCCACAATTCATCCGGAAAACAAGCTGATTGAGCTATTGCGAGTACTGTAAATGAAGCATTAAATATGCAAAGATGTATTGGAGCGAACTATTCTGTAGAAAAAACTTGATGGGCTCTTCGAAGTAAGTGAGTAAGCATCTGTTAATGTTATTCGGTTAGAATTTTATGACATAAAGACTTCACGGTAATTGTTCTTATTTTAGTTTGATAGTTAAAATATTCCATCTTTTCTTTTAACTTGGCGCCATAGATACAGTGTTTGTTGGTGGGCGGGACAACCCTGTGCTGCTGGGTCGCCTAGACGTAAACACGTAAAAAAGTTTAAGGGAAATGTTTAAGGGAATTACCTCCTACGCATTCGTAGAAATAATTATAATGAACTAATTAATTGAAATTAATTGTCGTTAATTTGACAGTAAAAACATGTTTGCAGGAAAAATTCCATGGAAGTTACACAAAGCATTGCTGTCAAGAGATAATGCGTAATGTCCACAGAAAGTCCAGATTTAGACATACCATAAATTAAATGATTTTAAAAAAATGATAAAATATGAAAGTATGTAAAGCAAAAATATCACGAAGTTACACAAACTTGTAAATATTTTTAAAATTTTGTTGTCTTTGTTACCCACATCTGTTATAAAACTGTTTTTTTCTTAATTTGACACGCGAAATATTTTCAATATACTATATGAACGGCACCTGAATTTACAAATTAATAAAATCGACCTGGACCAGGAAAAATTAATGTAGGCAGTATTACAATGAGCGCGCCAATAAGAAAACACTACAATAGACACACATGCAGAATTTTGAAAAATGTATCTTCTTGGGAACTATTGAAACAGGATGTTTATAAATAAAGCATTAAACTAAACTTCGCCTCCTGAGGTATGGTAAGAATACAGATATAAAGTAACAATAAGAAATTAATAGTAGAGGTGTGACAAATACTCTTCCGATTATTTTATTTAAAATCGTGTCATACATGTTCGTGTGTTATACACCATCAGAAGTGTGGTTAGTGTTTTTGGGCAGGTATTGTGTTATATTTCACTTACTTGTCAAATAATGAGCTTATGTATCAATGTTGAAACTGTTGAATTTTGGTTTAGTATTCCTCAAAATTCAAAAGTTTCAACGTTGATACACAAGCTCATTATTTGAGAAGTAAGTGAAATATAACACACTAACCACACTTTAAATTTGTAGCTGTCCCTGAAGCTGTGTAACACACGAAACATGTAGGACAAGATTTTAAATAAAATAATCGGAAGAGTATAATTTGTCATACCTTTACTATTAATAGAACTCGATTAAAATTAACACAAACGAATCAATAAGGAATGAGGTGATATCGATTTCTTCTAATTTTTAAAAAAATTGTATGCTTGAAAAAAATTAATACTATACAATTGAATTTTGAAAGAAGGAAATAATAACAAATATTTACTTGAAAACGTTTTGAAGAACTTCTTTAAAAAATGCCCATCTTAAGTATAACTAACTTTATACTGAAGAAGTAAAAATATTACTGGAGTGACAACTTTGGAATATTGCTCACAGTATACCAGAATATAAAAAATGGCGATGAGCGAGTAGGTGTATATCGTGACCACTGTAAGAAATCAAGTTGTTTTGGTGAATTTACGGCGATTTATGATTGAACTTATGGCGTTTCTCTACTACTGAGTGGTCTCTTCCAATGACACAAAATTTCCTACCAATGACACAGAATTTCCTGTGTCAGGTATCTGACTTTTATTCCAATAAACTTTTGATTTTTCTGTGGACTTGATTTCCATTTGGATTGACGCTTGTTGACCTTGAAAGTTGTTGCACTACTTCGGCATCGCAGATATAAATAAAGAGAGATGGGCGAACCTGATTCTGCTGTGATCGGCTGACTGGAGGGTAATTTTTTGTAACTGTGTAGATGTTCGAATCAAAGCTGGGGGCAACGGTGAGTGGAAAGGAAGCGGGCTATCTAATCCATGCTATTGAAGAGAACAAGGACGAAAACACCGATGCTGTTGCTGTAAAATTTATTACAGGAAATCTACATTCCCCAATTTTCATTTGGCCATTTGGGTTACATTAAGAGGAGCGATAACCCATCAGCCTCTCCTAAACTACGGCCAATTATAATTAAATTAATATCGTACCGGATGCAAAATTTCTTATAACGGAGTCACAGACCAAGAGGTGGACAAATCTGTATATATCTGCATTAGTGAAACTTGGTTGTGACCATCAATATTTTAATAATCATATCTGGCATCAAGCTGTAAGCATCTGGCTGCACCCTGGATTGGCAGAGTCATCAGAGAGCTGATGTGAGAGATCATGATCGAGCAAGGGCGAAGTTTTTGACTCCCAGCAACCGTAACCACGGGGCCCATCGCGTACTGCGTATTCGTTGCAATCAACGTTGCCGGAACGTAAAACGTAGGCACATCTGCAATCAAATTTCTGCCCGCATTTTCTGTGTTGACAGAACTGTGTCTTCTCCTAACGTCGTAGACCGTGAATATCCAGCTACTCATTTTTCTGCTGTCCTCCTTCTGTCCTCCTTCATGACTCAGATGACAGAGCCAACAGTAGGCGTATTATTAAAGCGAAGGGCGATCTCTTAAATAGCGGCAGTTTTTATTTAACTTGTCACTCCGGAGGAGGTAGGCAGAGCATTATGTTTCACCAAATCCAAGGTTGAGGGTGTTGACCGTAGTATTCTCCAAATTTTACCGATCGAAACTTCGACTGCTGATCCCAAATGTCACATCTTTGATTTTTCCATTGAAAAATCGGTTTTTCCATCTTTCTGGTCCCTGTGATTATCGTCCCATGTCCATTTCTCCTGTGCTCACAAAAGCCTTGGGGATATTAATCTGTGAACGGGTTACAGATTATCTGGAAAGTTGTTCTCTGCTTCGCCAGTTACAGTCAGGTTTCCGCCATGGCTGCAGCACTACCCAGTTTTACCAGTGCTGGAATGTGTCGGTATCATTTATACGCGAACGATTTACAAATTTATACCTATCACCTATCGACACCAACAGCTGGCTTCTCGCAGGCTATGGCCAGCCTGAATGAGGATCTGCATAGTATCTTAGATTGGTCAAAACAATTTGGCCTAGCCCTTAATGAGTTGAAAACGCAGGGCAATTATTTTCGGCAGTCTTCCTCTGCTATCTAAAGTTAATACTGAAAATAAGACGCTCCTGCTGCTTGGTGATGCTGTCATTGCATACTCTGTTGAAGTCAGAAATCTTGGAGTGATAATGGACTCACGCCCTATCGTCGCGTCCACAGGTTGCAGCTGTGTGTCGTAAAGTGCATGCCTGTTTCCATACACTGCGAAGGCTGGGATATTATCTACCCTTTAGAGTTAGACGTGATGTTTCGTGTTCTCTTTTGTTGCCGCATATAGATTATGCTGACGCCGCCTACCCTGTTGACATCCCTGTTGATCTATTACTCAAGCTTGGGGGACTGCAGAACGCATTGTGTTTACTAACAATCAAAAATAGGTGTGCCTTTAGACTAATACCTTTAGATTAACCTTGCTTTTCAAAATCGCACTACCTCCACACCCGATTCCGTTGTGGTTTGACGTTGAAGTTTCTTTTTTCTTTTGTGCCTTAGCCCCTTTTTACTCCTTTGCTTATTACATGTCGTTCCTCTCTGTGAGTTCTTATTGCTTTGGTTCCAACAAAGATAAAAGTGACTGTCGATTTATTTGCTCTTTATTCCTGTTCATGATGCAAGATGTCAAACTGGACTTTACTGCTGCAGAGATTGCCATTAATTACCATATATTGGCTGCAATTGACAATGCAGTTATCTAAACTTTAGATACAAAATTTTCATTACAGTATCCTTCTGTGACCAACCCCATCCTCTAATCACCCATAATCAACTCAACGTAATATTTGAAAATCGGCTTCAAAAACGTGGAGTTCAAAATTATTCCTTATTGCAGAAGTGCACAAAATAACATAGTCGGGTACTAAATTACTAAGGGAGCCTAGGGTTAAAATTACTTTAATTTCCTGTCTTTCCCGTTCTAGCAGACACGAAGTTAAACACTTATTCTTGTTATCTCAATTACTAAGATAGATGTAAACGTTAAATCGCTTAGGCGATGATGATCTCTAGCTACAGTGCTTCGCTATTACGTATTTGCCAAAACTTAAAAGAAGGGGCATTATCGAAATCTGTTTTTAGTAAGTAAGTAAAGTTTTCAACATGGCTGATTCAATATGACACATAAAAAATAACTTTAAGAAGCATGCGTGAAGATTTTTTAGGTAATTGATTCCAACTGTCGACAAAAATGAAAAGCTCAAAATGGCGGATCCAATCTAACCAACGCATAAAAGAACTTGTGAGATTTTTCGGATCACTGAAAAAACTTCTTTAACTTTAAAAATCGGTTCTCGTCTAATAGAAGGTTCTTAACATTGAAGTAACATTGGAAGTTGACGTATCTATCGAATGCGAAGAACTGAAGAGCGTATACAAATATTATACTCTTCTTGGACACCAGTTAGACCATTCCAAAGGAATTTTAGGTAATAATATGTTACCTCGCTGTGACTATGTGGGAATAATTTGGGGTAGCAATTAGGTAGATAATAAAGTCACACCAGATGAAAATAAACAACAAATCCATATAATTCACGTGTTATAACACTATAGCCATCTATGTCCATCTGGGTGTATACAGATTCTTGCCCCTTTAGAACTTCGTATTAGAAATCCCTTCAAATGATTTTGGTCCAATAACAGGATATTCGAAAGGGAAAATTAAAGTAACGAACAATATTAGGGTTTATAGTAATAATTAGTTTAAACTTTTTCTTGTTCATCAGTTCAGATTTCGGCAGTTTAAACTACAAGTCAATTATTATTTCAATTACCAACATAACTTGTCAACTTCACGAACTAGTAAAGTGGGTTGTTTATTTAACGAATCCGTAAAAAAACTTTGTCAATTACACGTAATTGACTATTTCGCACATCGTTATAACGCATTTCGAACGACTGTATGTGTCATTATAAAAAGTATCGCCATTTATTGTGTGTAACTGATATTCTGTTAATAAACAATACTATTTTGCACTACTGAAAATTTGAAACATGAAAAACATGATTTAGCTGTTTATTAATCCCAAATTTGAAACTGAATTTCAAACGTAATCCTGGTCGGTTCCAATGACATGTAAAGCCTTAATAAATATGAGTATTTTTTTTCTGGCGACTAATGCAATGAAGAATTATATTTAGTGTCTCTTTAGTGTCTCTGTCACATCTAGAGGAACCGATGCATTTTCCTGTGTTTCTGTTAAAATTACACAGAGTAACAAAAAAACTGTGAAAAAGAGATGTTTAAAAAACGAACTAAGCAAGCAATAAAACCTAATGTCCATAAAACAATTTATTTCCTGTTCTGTTACAAACTGTGACGATACTTAGCGGTGACGATACTTGGTGCTGAAGTTTTCAAACTTCAGAACGCCTCTGAAATAAACATGTAGTGAGGTTGTAATGAGTTGGATACTGGTAACTTTATCCATCAAGTGTGCGATGTTTATCTAAAGCTTCAGTAAGCTCCAAGTTCGCAACAATAACTATGAGTTTATTACAGAAAGACTAAGTGCACTTACCAATTAACTAGTTCAATGCGCATGCACACACAATCAAAACAAACTGCGTCAAAATAGTTTCAAAAAAACATTCAGTATATGTAGCGGAATTTATATTTTGTTTTTAAGGAGTGAAAGAGAAGTATATTTACACGAAAAAATTTTATACTGTCAACATGAGTTATCTCAACAATAACTGTACCAATTAATGCTATCCCAATCACATTTAGTTCACATTAGTTCACACATAATCATTTCTGACACTAAACAAATGAGTTGGAAGCAAAGTATCCTATAAATCCAGCCGATGGCGTGTGCCATTAAATGTTGAAGACATAGAATAAAACAAATAACAATCCATCAATATAAAGTTCAGTTAATAGCCAAATAAATTCTGGACTTTTCAAATTCATCGCTCCCCCGTGATTTTATTATTTGTTTTACGAGGCTATGGTTCACGCAATTTATATGACGGATATTACCTATTCTGGTTAAAATGGTGTATGAAAACATATTTTGCTATACAGGGACATTTTTAAAGCTACTTATTAACAGTATCGTTTTTTGTAAAACACATGTATATGTATTCGCGTGCAACTTACATCATTTTCTACCATCCATTCCTATCACATCTTCTCATTTGTTTTTACAAATAAAGGAATGTTTTAACCCGATTTATTCGGCGAAAAACATCTTTTCTCATGTTGATTAATGCGCGACTGTGGGGAACAAAGCGAATGATATCTAGGAAAGATTGATTGCACCATTTATGAGGAAATTCCATTATAATCGCGGTAATATATTGTGTGCGTGAATAGATACATGCGCTCAGAGCGGTCGGTATCGTTGACAAGCTAACCATCGCGTGAATGGTAAATCGGAAACTAAACAGATAAAGTAAATGGTTCAGGGAGATTAATATATGGTCAGTGTGTGACGAGAGATAGCCCAAATTAAACAATTTTGTTTTTGTGCCTGTATCTGCTTATGTTGCCAACTACTATCGCCTTCAAAAGTTTCGGCCCCTAACTTTAATAGCGAATAAGAAAAAAAACTGCTAACTATTTTGAATAAAACAAAAACAGGCCAATAGAGCAATTAATTTCCTACAAAAGCTATCCAGTGTTTTATTGAATATCAAATGTGACAGACGAAATTTAAAACATGATTGAATGTTGCGCAGTATTTTTAGGAATGTGGGTACAAATTTAGAAAACAATTACATTCTGCAATTTTATGATTAAAATATCAGGAAACTGACGGTAATATTGAAGTTAATCATATAAATTGACATACTTTACAAATTCAGTTGACTTCATAGTAGTATCTTCGTGACTCGCGTGTAGCTCCAACCAATAAACAAAATTTCTGATTGTAACGCTCAATTTGGTCATGTTGGATACGGGCATTTACGAACATCTTGTACTTCTTAACAAGGCATGTCAGATGCATTTTATTCTCGTTAAAAAGCAAACTTCGTGACATAAACTTTTTCTTAACTTACATCGTGTAACTACGCGGTTTTTTTAGATAGGGGAAGCTAGTCTGTTTTATAAAACTACCAAAAGTAAATCTACACAATTTGACAAAAGCCATCCATTATTCTTGCTAACTTATTTAAAGTTAAAATATTATTTGTTGTGCAACTTTGTCCAATAACTGGAGGTGAGTAATAAAACTTTTCACAATATCTTTTGCCGCCTGGATTGGCATACAGATGAAGTGTAAGGTTCAATCGTAGAATAGAAATAAGTTTTCAAACTCGTTCTTGCGCGAACACAAGGAGATCGTGCATCGACGAAGACGTGCCGACCCAATTTTGTTTTCTCAACTCCCAACCTGTTCGTGCCCCCAAAATGCAAAGTTTAGGAAGTTAACGGAGATTATGTGTTAGGAATAATATTGATAGAAAAGTAATTCATTGAATTTGAATTATATGCTAATCCCCTATAATTTGTTAATTTTTCGTTAAATAAAAATATTGACAACATTTTATCAGTTAAAGTCTTCCACCTAGGGTATACATACATTTTATTTTGTTCAAATTAGTTTCTGCTAGTCATCAATAATTGTCTCGACATTGCTGCGTTCAGGAACAACAAGAATGATGCTACTATTATTCTTGATACCTGCAACAAAAAAAAAACAATTCTTTACTCCAAGACGGGTCACACATAACTCCACATCATCTATTAAACAGTTCTCCCATCTGTGGTTAGCACTAACCATTTTACTCCCTCTAAACTGTCCAAATACCTTGTCCAAATTTCTAAAATCAGCGTTTCTTTTTACGTAAACTTTTTACTATTTATGACCCCCTTTTCCACATCACCAAAAATAGACATTTTAGAAGCTTTCGAAAGTCACAAATACAAACAGAAAGTACCTCTAATGAATGAACATTGATCTTATAAATTCTCCGCTGATGGATGCTCTGTATGAAGACTAATTTACACAAACAGAATCAATGAATTAGTATCATTTTGATAATTATTTATATCGAATATAACAAAATGAAGAGTAATCTTCCAAACCTTCTTTCATAAGATATTTATTTTGAATCTCAGTGAGGTGAGATTCAAAATAAATGGACAATTGGCAAACCTGAATTAGTAGATTTTGGTTTGTAAAGTGAGTACAATTACAAATATTTCTTGCAATAAAAACCAGTAAATTTCATTAGTAATTTACTTGGCTTACTTGAGGAGTGGTAATCAGGATATGAATAGTAATTTGCATTTACTCCAGTCAATACATCCTAATTCGCTTTGAATATTTCATTTTGCCACACCACTGATCAAACAGAACAATAAAGATAGGCATGTGCGAATCTACGACATATGGGAATAAAACAGTTATGCCATTCATTTTGAATGACACTGTACGTAGACTACTTAGTTTTTCCTGCACCATTGTGGATTGAAGCTCATTTTTAATTACTTTCAACTAGCAGTGTTAAAAAACTTTCAGGGAATAGTAGAATTTGGGAAACAAGACGTTAAATCAACATTTATTTTTTGTAAAATATATATTCCTTCATCTGAATGCCATCTGCGTTTCATTCTTAAACCATTATTCTTCTACGATTGTTTTAGTTATTTTTGTAGTTTTATATCCAGATCCATACAAGATTTCATTAGACCATCATTAATGTTCCCCCTCGCTTCTTGACTTTTACACCAGACAAGATAGAAATATGAAGCAAAAAGCGATATCAAATTATATCGAACGTACTAATTTTTAACGTAAAATCGAAACGTAAATCGTCCTAGATGGCGCTGAAGATGCTATCAACTTTGATATTGTAAACGTCTTTGAGGTACCTTTCCGACAGTCGTTTCATTGCTCATGTCGTCTAACTTACTTCGCCAAAGTGTTTTAAAGAATCTTCGAAAAAGAAGCTGCCGGACTGTGGAAACTATTCTTAAGGGAATTACAGAGCGAAACGGGGAAGTCATATATTATTACATCATACACTGTAATTATAACACTATATATGTTTTTCAATACATATTCATAATAATAATCGCTCTTGTAAAAGAAGAATACACTAGGTACACCTCACTGGAGATGGCTAAGTATGCAACCTTCTAATTTTATTATTATTAGATGACAATGCGAATGGCAGTCTGTTTTTTCGGAGAGCTGAGCATGTGTTGTTAATAGTATCAAAAAATAAAATGGCGCCAGTGTTCAATAAAATAATTACCTCTGCCCTGAACAGTAGACAGAGAAAGAAAAAGATTTTTAAAAAGTAATGTGTAATGAAATAACAATTCATTAAGGGTAATGATAATTTTTGCACATATAAAGCACAATAAAAAAAATTGGATTTAATTTTGTAATAAACTTTCTAATTTTACTCATCAAATTTAATCCTTCAATTTCTAGCTTAAATAAATATTGTAAATGGCTTTGGTTATTTTTTTCATTAATATTTAAATTTTAGTTTTAAGAACTCGTGTTTTATATACAGGGTTATTGACGACAAATTTTGGTTAGAAGCCTATTGGCGGTACGTTTTAAAATTATTTTCGTAATGTACAGGATGTTCTAAAAACATAAATCATCAAAATAATACCGAGTTTCATTAAAGTTTGCCTCACCTAAACGTAACGGTTTTTAAATATGTGTGAAACTTGTGAAAATGTAGTAATAATGGAATAATTCAAAGAAAAAAGGAACGCCATGGTACGGGAATCGAACCCGTGATCTTTCCCGTACCATGGCGTTCCTTTTTTCCTTGAATTATTCCTTGTTTATTTTCTTGGTAATTAACCAAAAAATTACCCCTTTACTGTAGTAATAATGTTAATAATTTAAAAACAGAACATTTATTATTCCATTTTACATCAAATTCACCCCGATGTGTACTAATTGATTACATTTCTTGTCAAACTGGCGAAAAATCCGAAAGTATGCAGGGTGTCCAAAAATTAAGTCTAAACAATGACGAGTTTTAAACGGTAATAACTTGTTTAATTTAAATAGAACGCCCTGTATTTTATGCTAAGAATAATTTTAGCATAAAATACGGGGTGTTCCAATTTTGTTTAAGAAATTTAATTGTCTATCGAATACTATTATGCTTTCCTATACCTAACTCTTCACGTTTTGACGGAAAACGCACATTTTTCAGAATGCAAACTGATTTTAACAACTATAATGTTTATCAAGTCACCTATGGCATGTTGACAAGTTAGTATTGCTTGTTACAAACCCCAGGTTATCAACAATATCTTAAATATTACGTAGGTACTAGGTACTAGTAACCGTGATTAAAATAATAGTAAATGGTCGAAATATATTATAATAAATGTTCAAAATGACGACCATCGGACTCTAAACACAACCGTATCCTTTTTTTTAAACTCTCAGTAACATTTGTTAGCACTTCTGGGATTATGGAAGGCTTCTCTAATGCGCTACTTCATATTATCTGGTATTGTTTGACAGCGTGCCATAAACGATTCCCTTTACGTATCCCTATAAAAAAAAATGCGGAGGAGTTATGTCCGGTGATCGTGGTGGCAATTTTTGTATCCACTTCTTTCAATCCATCGATTTGCAAAATACACATTTAAAAATGCTCGGCCCCACCATGGAAGTGTGGAGGAGCTCCATCCAATTGCAGCCACATCGATCTGCTTATCTCTAAGAGAATGTCCTCTAATAAGATAGGAAATTGATTTATCAAAAACAATATTTCATTTAAATGATGTTGGAAAACATAAGAACGAATTACGTACTATCCCATTATCCCACCTACTTGTTTGTAACAAATAATACTGACTTGTCAAAATGCCATAGTTGACCTGAAAAATATTATATTTGTTAAAATCAGTTTTTATTCTGAAAAATGTGCGTTTTGCATCAAAACGTGAAGAGTTAGGTATGGAGAAGCACAATACTATTCGATAGACAATTAAATGTTACGTCTACTACTAGCATAAAATACACCGCGTTCCATTTAAATTAAACAAGTTACTACCGTTTAAAACTCCTAGGATTTTTTTCCTAGAGGAATATAATCAATTAGTACACACAGTGTAGTTTGGTTGGTTATAAATATCTTACGGATAGTGATCTGTATAGTTAATTTGTAGATATCTTGTGTTTTATTGTTTTATGGTGATTTATTTGTGCTGTTGTTATTTTTAATTCTTAAGCACGTGGTGCATTATCTTTGGTGTTGGTTGACATTTTGTTAAGATTTTTTGTGTGCATGTCTGGTATTATGATTTCTATGAATAGCTGGTTTTAAAGTTTGTATGGGTATTTGAGTGAATTATAAATAGGTATTGTTATGGGTTGCAATTGTTCATTTAAACATTTGATGTTATTATGTAAGGTCTTTTGCTTATCTATCTGATATGCTTCTAGTAATTCCATCAGATAGTTCTTTCTTTCTTGGTGTAAGATATTTGTGTTGTTTTCTGTGTCAAAATTATGGTTGTTAGTCAAAAAATGGTTGCCAAATGCGGATTTTTTATTGCGTTTGTGTTCTTTTATTCTTTGGGAATTTGTTCGTCCTGTTTCACCAACATATGTGGCTTTGCATGTATCACATGTGAGAGAATATACACCACTTTTGTTGAGTTTGGATATTTTGTCTTTGGAGTTGATTAATGAGTTACCAATTGTATTATTAGTTTTGAAGGATGTAATTAGATCGTATTTGTGTAGTAACTTTTGCAATTTTTGGGAAATATTGCCCTGATAGGTTAAGGCCCTGTAGGATTTTTTTTGTAGGGTTTTAATTTGGAGGATGGTTTTGCAGATTATAAATGGTTTTTGGTATATGGCTATATTTCATCCTGTTGATTTTGTTATTTATCATGTTTATTGGAAATTTGTTATTAAGGGCGATTTGTCTAATTATGTTCGTTTCGTTTCTTATGGCTATTTCGTCAGTTAGGTTAATGTTAATTCTATGTAACATGTGGAAGAATAAATTTCCATTTGGAGTCGGCTTTGAAAAAAAAATACACGTCTTTGATTGATCTCAAATAAACAATCTAAACAATATTAACAATCTAAACAATATTAATTTGTGACAAGTGTGACAAGCTGTCACAAGTGACAGCAAATTGCAAAGGCATGCGAGACCGATGTTTGAATTTCAGCGCCAACTGCAAATGGAAATTTATTATTCCGCACGTTATATAGGTGTTGATAGCAGCAAATTTATGGTTTAGATTATGGTGCCAATCAAAGAGAATTATAGCCTGCGTTTGTGTGAGTTTTTGTATAAATTACGTAATCTAATTTATTACAGTTTGCTGTTATTGTTAAGTCTAAGAAATTTAATGATTTGTATTCATTTTCGAATTCTATTGTGGATTTGAGGTTATTGTTAATTGTGTTTAATTTTTTATGGAAAGCATGTATTCGAGTTGTGTTACTTCCCTTCCATGTGATAAATATGTCATCAATGTATCTCTTCCATATGATATTGTTGTTATGATAAATTAATATTTTGTCTTCTATTTCGTTCATAAATATATCGGCCATTATTCCACTCAGGGGGAATCCATGGGTAAGCCGTCTGACATTCTGTAAATTGTATTATTGAAAGAAGAAAAATTTTGGTCGGTGCAAATTTTCAACATATTGAATAAATCATTTGTGATGTTCTGATTATGAAAATGATTGTATATTATTTGTTTGGCGTATTGTAATGTTTCGGTTATGGGTATGTTTCTGTATAAGTTTGTATATGTCCAATGTATATGTACAATTGTATATGTACATAATACAATGTTGCGGCAATGCGGCCGTGTTAAGTATTTGTGTCATCTGATTGATGTTTTTGATTGTATGCGGTGGGTTATATTTGATATCGTGTTTGAAAATCTTGTATTTATTTTGGCTAACTTATGTGTAGGTGCGTCTATGGCATCAATTACTGGTCTGATGCCTATCAGACATAAACCTGGTATAGTCATAAGCCTATACCAGGTTTATGTAATTTGGGTTCTGCATATAAAAGTGGAGTTTTTATATTCATAGATAAATGTTATTTGGGTTTATGTTTAAGATATTTAATGTATATGTTGGTTGTTTCATAAGTTCTTTTGTTCTTCTGTTGAAAATATTTATACGATTTTTTGTAGTACTTTATAATTGTTGTCATTTAGGAATTTTTCAGTTTTTTTTTTGGATGCAATCGCTTTTATTTAATAATACAATGCCTGCGTTTTTGTCAGCTTTAGTCACTACGATGTTGTTATCGTTAATTCGCGTTCTCGATTTGTTAAAAGAAGTTACATGATTGTTTGCATGTTTATTCTTGGTTCTATTGTTGTTCCGTTCCTGTCTTCTTTCTTCTCGCTTAATGAGTTGGATAATGTCGGCTCTTTTATTGTTTTCTTGTGGATGGTTTCTGACAGCGGCTTCTGCTTCTATTGCCACTAATGTAATATTAGGTGTTGGTATAGCATATTTAGCTCCCCTGTTCAATCTTGGTATTTAAGTGTCAAATCTGATAAATTTATGAAATTAGGATGGAATGGTGGTGGACTGTGTGTTGGTTATGGTTCTGTTTTGCATATTCACTTTGTTTTCGGACTCTGAGTATGTTTAATTTACGAGTTTTAACGGATTTCTAATAGTATTTCAGTAATCTAACACAACTGGATCAAATGTAGCTATCATCTCTTCCAGAGACTTCAAAAAATTATCATTGATCTTCTTCTTGTTCAGGTAGGAAGTTTGGAGTTAGGCCTTTTTAAATATTTATCGTATTTCAGACACATATTCAGATAGTCAGATATTGATTAGTTAGGCTTGTAATTATAGCTTCCAGTGTTCCGTTTCAATGATAAGTGATTTTTTTCTGCTTTTCTTGTTGTTTCTTCGAAGCAGAGAAACAACATGCTTCAAAAATACAAATCTTATTTCAACACCTAATCCTATCCATGAAAACAATACCTTCTTACCCTACATCCAAGACTTTGCAGTGCGTACATCCTCCGCATCTTTGTTCCATTTATATACCCTTGCTACATCAATCCAATTTTTTCGAACCTCTATAACCATTTTTTTTTTTCGAAAATCGCAAAAAGCAAAATCGGTCACATGTTAATTATTGTCAATTATTACTTTCTCTCAAAGAGAAAGTAATGCATTCGGTCCAAAATTTTGATGGTGAGATTTTGATGTACCTATCTCTACGAATGAGTGTTCCACACCAGATATTTTTTATTGCCACAGACTACGGAGTATCCTGTATTTACGTTTTAGATTGAATTTACCACTAGAGCACACATATTGGTTAGCGGGACGGCTGCCAAGTATCCGTCCGATTCAGTTGCAAATGACGTACGGTATTGGGTAACCTGCGAGAATCTGTGGAAAATCGACCACTCTCACGCTACAACGATATTTTTATTCGGAACCGATTCATTCAGTTAACTCAGCGAATTCACTGAGCATTTGGCAGACTCGCCGCCCGTCCAAAATCGCCGACGACGTTATTTCTACCTTGAAAACCATCAATTACATCTCTCTTAGAGTGGTGCACGGGCTGCAATATATCCATCCGTCGACTTTAATCCTTTTCGATGTCTTCATCGCTTTTGTTCGAGAGAAAGGCTTGAACTTACAAGCGAAACTCTGATGTCATAATTTTGATAGGTAATACTAGATAAAAAATGTTGGCAAGCATCCTTCACTGTTGCCGTCAGATATTGATGTATCTCCAGTGAAGAAACTTGTTCTTGGTGTGAAAAAAGCACACGACCTTCTCTTACGTTATTTAAATTGTGCTGTAATATACAGACGTTTTTCTTAAACGTATTACAAGTAATGTTTTGAGCTGCTTTCCTCAAAAATTCTTTATCTCCACCTTGATCTCGCAGGAACCCTTTCACAACCTGATTTCGACCTTTTGGATCGCTTAACAGGCTGATATCACTACCACCTTAACTACCAAAATCCGTAAAGTTGTTTGAAAATGTTCTTTCTAAAAATTGTTTGAAAATGTTCTTTCCAAAAATATAGCATATTTCTGCGGTTTCAATGCCTCTAAATTAGTATGTATTATCGGAGAAGTCACAAAATGTTACTTAAAAATCCTTTGAAAAATGAATAGGTTTGGGTTCATGAAAACTTAATGATTTGAAGATATTTCTTTATTTCTATTTGAAAAAAAGGTTGTAAGTTAAACAAACAACTCGCCCGAGAATAGTCAACACAATGTTCTTAGATCTTCTCCTAGTGGCTTTGTAATAAATTTAAGCATCATCGTACAGGATGTCATTAACCTAGAATATCATGCGGTATCATTTCATTTAATGACGAAGTAAAGATTGGCCACGGAGGAAGTTTATAAAACCGTTCATATTTTCAAAGACGATCTTTAAAGAGCGTTATCTATAGTGTAACAACCCCCATTGTAAATAGCTTAACTTATAGTTTTCCAATATAAGTTCATTTTTACGGCAGTAATTCCCGCCAATATCCTTAACAATAGTCTATAAAGTTCCATTGAGAACATAGCGGCAAAGCGTGGACTTAAGGTGAGTTTACAGTCTATAAAGCGAAAACTGCCGGGAAGATGTTTTACGCGACTTTAGCGAACCGATGAATTTCTAAAGACAGCGCTCGTTAGGAACTCCTTTCTGACTGAAAAAGTGGTAATTACGCAAACTAGATGCCTAGTGGATCAGCGAGCTTTATTTAGAAAACCGAAAACCGGGTATAAACATTAAAGAAGCGTTCGTCCGTCCAGATGGGTTGAAAGAACAGGACTAAGAAAGCTAATAAGAACGTTTTTCTTTTCTTTATTTAGACCCTCTAATACGGCTTCCAAGTTGAGAAGACTGGAAGCAGCTGTGTTCCTTAATTTAAAAATAGCTACTCCGAGGTTTTAATATCAAATAATGAAGAACTTGCTCAGTTTAAACTTGCATAATAAATCGTGAAAAATTGAGGCTTTACATCAAGTTCTCCTACGGTTTCATTATTCATTGGAATATGCTTAGACTCTCTTAAGGGTCGTTATAAAGATGTTCAAGTAATTTAAATATTCTACAGATAGAAATAATTTTAATATAATATTTATTAAAAAATATATAAAACTTATTATGCAGTGTGTGGGTCTAGACCTGATAGATCTACTTATACGGTACGAGGATTTTACTCGGTACCATTCAATGCGCATGTGCTCCCTACCATACGACGCCCAACCAACGCAGAGCGTAGTGGGGTGGCGCGCGCTATACTATAGCGGTAGTTCAGTCTGGTTCAGTCGGGCTTGGCTTACCGTACTAACTGGTGCTCTTTTACTTATTATTTCTACGTAAATGTACGTAAAAGGAGAAATCTCCTTTCAAATGT
>JAWQRJ010000409.1:0-21603 GCA_033557515.1 Diorygopyx duplodentatus | reverse complement strand
TGCATTGATTTTTCACCCTAAATATGAAATCAACCAACCTAACTTACATAAATGTTAAAATTGATAACTAATTGGTAGGCAACTCAATTTACAGCAAATGAATGTATTATTAAAGGATCGATTTTGCAGCAACAGCTCGAAAAACCTTCAATAATCAGAAAAGTATACATTTTAGGTATTGGGAAAGCTAATACCGTTTAACGAGGATTTTAATTCTATTCTTTAATTATTTTTATCTTATCGAATGCGATAAAAATAATTGGTAGGTGCCATTTAAGAAAAATAACTTTTTGTCATTTAAAGATTCAAAATTTGATATTGTAAAGAACGTACGTAAGAATATCCCGCCTGGTGTATTTCTGAAAAGTTCAATGTCTCAACTAATGGTTAATGAAGTATGACCATTGTCGCATAAGTCTAATTATGAAAATTCGATTTTTCAAAATGTTGCTGTGGTTGCATAAATTTTGCGAAAAATTCAATATCTCGAAAACGATTAAGTTTAGGCAGGGCAAACGTGTTACGAAAGTTGTTGAAAATTAAATGTGGATTAAGAGAAAAAAAAATGGTGTCATTCCATTTAAATTAACAAAGCTGTTGTCAACTTCCGCTATAACCGGAACCGCCAGCTTACGGAAAATATTTTTATCTTTTAGTTTCCTTCCTACTTGAACTTTGACAATGTACAATTATGCATTCAGATATAATCATTATTTTCCAATATACTAACATAAACTAATTCCCAGTATAATAACAATATTCCCTAACTTCCCTAAATTCCCTAACTTAATTATACCTTTTAAAAAGATATTGTTGTCAGCTAAAATATAGAAAATCTTAGATTAAACATCGTTGCTCCTTTCACCCCGCTTGCTGGATCGAAATCAAATTGGAAAAGTTTTAAAACTGCTTTGGAAACTGCAAAAACTTCTAATCTAATATTTACATATTTCCTAACTTCGATGGACGATATCTGCTAAAGTAGAAGAAATACATCGACAGTTCGCAATAGAGAAATAAAGAGCAGTTAATTCTCTGTAAGAAATCGTCTAGAATATGTTTTTAAATCGAACAATTTAAGTGGTAAACACGAGATTACATCACCTAACAATTTTATCTCGCAATATTGGAGGTACAAGAAAGTTTTTACGATAAAAGGTAAAGAACGAATATATATTTTTAGTACAAAGAATCTAATGAAGTTGTTTTGAATTACATATTTGAATTTTTTTTAAAAATTACACAGACGAAATACAATTTTATTTTCTGCCCAACTGGAACATCTAATTTTTGGTGCTTTCGTAACTTTGCTTAAAGCTATCTGCTGAAGTAGGGGAGGTGGATAAAGAATCTTTTATTAGAAAAGAAAGATATGTTCATTCTCTGTAAGAAACTACATATACATATAAAATATTCAAAGCACCAATTAGTTAAGAAGAAAACTAGAAACTGCAGAAAAACAATTTTGTCCAAAAAATACGATTTACTTAATGCAATCAAAGATTTGTCGGCAAATATGAAAGATACGGGAGCTTTTTGTAAGTTAAAAATAATTAGCAAATGATGTTATGTAGAAAACTTCCCTACAATTCCTTCTATATTCTATTATTTTGAGAGAAATTTAAAAAATCGTCCACCTTATAGATATATTTTATATTTTCATCTTTCATTACTTTGATTAAGCATATCTCCTAAAGTAGAGGAGGTAGATAAAAAATCTTGAATAAAAAGCGAAGACCAGTTAATTTTCTGTAAGAAATCGTCTAGAGTATGTTGTTATAACGAGTAATTTAAGAGAAAATCAAAAAATTGCAAAAATACGTTTTATCTAAAAAATATTTTTTTCTTCATATAATCCAAGATATCTCTGGAAATATTGAAGGTACAAGAAAATTTAGGGATAAAAAAAGTACGAGTAATTGTTGATGCAAAGACCCTAGTGAAGTTATTTTGGATTACGTAATTTCGAAGAAATATCAAAAATCACACCGGCAAAACAATTTTTTTTTCTGATGGATGATTTTTCTATTTTTTGCATCTTCCGTAACTCTGATTAAAGATACCTGCTAAAGTAGAGGAGGTAAATAAAAAAATATTGAATAAAAAGCAAAGACCAGTTAATTTTCTGTAAGAAATCGTCTAGAATACGTTCTTAAAACGAGGGATTTAAGAGAAAACACATTACAGTTTTATCTAAAAAAAATCTTTTTCTTTATACAACCAAAGATATCTCCGGAAATATTGGAGGTACAAGAAAATTTTTAGGATAAAAAAACACGAATAATTTTTTGGCAAAGACCCTAATGAAGTTATTTTGAGCCACGTAATTTTGAAGAAATAACAAAAATCACACCGACAAAACGTCAAAAGCTTTATCCGTTCCCCATATATTTCTATGGACGGTCTATGCATACAGGCAGACAGCCTGTATGCAGAGCTAACTATGTTTTAAGGCCATCATTTTGTAATTTGTTTGCATAAATCAAAATTAAATTGTTGTGGTTCGTTTTAGTCAGGACATGAATGTAAGGATTCTGCAATTGTTTGTTGCGTAGAGTTAGTTATTTGTCAAATGTAAAATTGTTTACACATGTTGCTTAATATTGTATTTTTTATCGCATTCAATCTAAAATTAGGAACAACAATAATGTAACAAGGATCTAATCTTTAAATAACTTACAACGTGGCGTCTTTATACAGACACAGAAAAATAATCTGCCATTTTATTCTGTGCTTTGGCATTATTTTTTTCAAAACATCTTTTTTTAAAAAAATTAAAAAAGATGCAAATAAGCACAAAATATTAAGGACAAAAATTACAAAAAAAGCAAAATTCGTACATATTTTAATATAAAATATATATGCTTATAATACGTATAATAAGCTTAATACAAAATATGAGAGGAGCAGAGAAATAATCGACAAGACAAAGAAGGAAACACATCCAGGTGGAATAAGGGAAAGCATTTTAACTGAAGATTTACTAATTTATTACAAGTTAATTTAACTTCAGTGAAAGTGACAAAGCTGATTTACAAAAAGAAAATAGATACTATGCCTATTGTGAACAAATATTTGTGTGTGAATTTAAAGCGAAAAATTTGAAGAGACACTTTATTGAAGATTTCCTATAAAGATAAAATAAATTAAAAATAGCTTCCTTTAAAAAAAAGGTCCTTCATGCCTTTTAATCTTTAAAAATAGGTGCATACTAACAAAATAATTTTATAACTACATTGTTGCAAAGTTACGCACTGTAGTTTAAAACAGTAATTACCTAATTACAGGTTACGTTCATAGGCATCTACCTACAGTATAGTTCAGCGAAATCAAAACATGACGTTTCATGAATAATATTGAAGGTATTACCTATTGCATCATTATGGATCAAAACAACAAATACATTGTTGTTTTGGGTATTACCACCAGTTTCAGTTTGCAGTGTAATGCGCTTAATGGAAGTTTAGGGATGACTTATGTAAAAAAGACTTTATATCATGGCCTCGCAAAACCAAAGAATTAACTTATACTTAGAACTTTTATTTATGGGTAAGGTTAGTAACGCAGTAGAAATTGGGGATTATGGAGAAATTATTTTCAAAAGAAACAAAAAATTGTTTATTTTCTCTTCGTTCTCAACTCAGTGCACTAACATTTTTCGTAGAAATGAGGCTGACTTTTCTACAAAATTTCCTGATAATTTCAGTTTAAACAAACTAGAGAAATAAACAGTTAATTACTGTTTTCAGCCACATGCATACTGCTCGTATTTCCCACGTTATGTTTAATTAACGTGGTTTCCTGGCTACAGACTACGCAATATCTACCAGCTAATCTTTCAGCGAAATGAAAACATATGGCTTCATGACTAGTAGCCCCGAAGGCTTCACGAAAACAACTTTAATTTCTTAATTATGTGCGTAATCTGGAATGTATTTATGGTTTTTTTGTAAAGAGTTTCCTTCAGCTATCTATTATCTCAACTAAATACTCGCTGCAATTCTACAGGCTTCCACAATATTGATTGGACATCGAGATACCACCTGTTTGTGGGGTCAAAATAGGTCCTTTAAAATAACCGTTTTTTTTTATCATAACTCAGAATTTCATGCAGTTCTTCCAGAAATTTTGTGCGCGTAGTACATGAAAAGGTTGCTCGCGGAATGAAGCTATTGAAAAAAGTAGTCCTGTTGGAAACTATCTTGCTCTCAGAATAAATTTCTTCACATAGCGTCTAGGAAGAAAGAAGAAATGGGACACCTGTATATATGAAACCATGCAACTTTTTTAATTTGAAACGTTTTTCCTGAAATAAATAGAAATAGTATCTAAATATGAATCTTCTTCAAAAGATTCAAAAACCTTTTGGAAACGAAAAAATTTCACCTCAAAAATATGTCGGTGCAATGTTTATTTTCTTGGTAGGAGATGTTTTATATAGCAACACAAATCATCAACAAAACAAATATCAAATATCAACTTTCTGGTAATGAATTCTGTCAATTATGTCAAATGATTCCAATTTCGACGATGTTCTTTCGGTTGCTGTTAACGAATCCAATGAGATGTTGTCTGGTGCAGAATGGGAGGTATTTTGAAAGAGATAAATAGGTACTAACCGAATAAATTAATCATCCGAAACTCTCCATCATCTTTCAGGATTTATGCATTGAAAACGAAAGTCTCCCCAATTTACGCAGTTACCACAACATCGTTGATCTTGACATAAAGGCGGATCAAAATGGTAAGGGAAAGAAACATAACGTTCCCCAGTTTGACTAAAACATTGTGCACTTTTTGTTGCAGTTGTTGCTTTTATTAAACAACGGTATTTGAACAAGGAGTTCTATACCTGGGCTGGCCAAACACTAATTTCTGTGCATCCTTACGAAGACATTCCACCCAGGAGATGTGACAACAACTCTCTCCCAAGTGTGGACTCGGTTGTTTCAAGAGCCTGGTTCAAACTGTCCAGAAACATGGGAAAACGTAACCAAGCTATTGTAATATCGGGAGAAAGTGGTTCCGGGAAAACCTATTCTGCTTGTTTGGCAATGAAAGGTGTTGCCAGTTTGAAGAACGTCACCAGTTCTGAGTCGATACTATGGCAAACTTGGTATTCGGTTCCGTTACTAACAGCTTTTGGTAAAAATTAATAAGTAATCGACTTGTCTAACTGTGCTTGATTAATTTTTGTATTCGTGTTCCTTAGGAAACGCACCAAACGAGCATAACAATAACAGCTCGAGATTTGGAAAACTATTGCAGCTGCAATGGAGCGATGGTCAAGTCGTTGGGGCTTTCATAAAAACTTTTCTTTTGGAGAAATGTAGAGTGACCGGTCCCAACATTCATGAAGGGAATTTTCACATTTTTCGACAGGTTTGTGTGTCATAAACTTCTACCTTTTGACTTCGAAGTATTATTGCGATTCTTTATTTCAGATATTGGATAGCCTAGATTCGGATACTCTAGCAAGTCTACACTTAGACCCCAAGGTGAATTACAAAATAGCACCGCCACCTGATAACTTAATAAGATCCACTTATACAGAAACTCTGAAAGCGTTAAAAATGTTGACCATAACAGAATTGAACGAAATCCAAACGATCCTAGCTATAATTCTCAATCTGGGCAACGTTGGTTTCGGCTTGAAAGACGAGCAGTGCTTCATCAGCAAAGAATCCCAAAGATTCCTAAACAGTGCTGCCAAACTGCTGAAGGTTGATTATGACCCACTCATTCAGTTGCTAGTGACCAAAACTTTTGCCGCAAAGACACCAGCCGGAAATAGAAGAGATACAGTTTACACTTCTTCCTGTTCCAATAGAGAAGAGTGCTTGGAAAGACGAAATTGTCTCATGAGATTCCTGTACAACAACTTATTTCTCTGGCTTATAGAGAGAATAAATGATCAGATCTACGCTGAGGGAAACTTTAAGTTATTGGGAATTTTAGACATTTACGGTTTCGAAGTTTTCGACAATAATACCTTCGAGCAACTGTGCATCAATTACGCCAACGAAAGACTGCAGCAGTATTTCGTTAAGGATCATCTGCTGAAGCAAAAGGAGGAACTGGAAACTGAGGGTCTCCATATCAATGATATCGATACTTCTAGTTATTCGCAACGAGTAGACTTGTTGGACGGGCCCATTTCGATTTTTGGAATTTTAGATGAGGTAAATTTAGGATTATTATTTTCTTATTCTTGAATGCTTTTGTCGAAGGAATGCACGATGAAGCGTTTCAATACAGATGTTTTTATCAACATCAGATTAGCAGAGAACTTTGGTGACAACAAATTTTTTGAGCGAGCATGCAACAACTTTTCTACCACTTTCGTTGTCAATCATTTTGCAGGGAGTGTTGCTTATGATACAAAGACGATGTTGTACAAAAATAGAGACAAGGTTTATATTTTTGCTCCTTTAATATAATAAAAACCTAAAATCTCTTTGCTAAAAACTTCAGGTACCAGAAGAAATGATCAGTTTCCTGAAAGACTGCAAATTCCCTTTCTTGGAGTGCATCCTACAAACTGATGATAAATCAACAAATAAGACATCATTAGGGAAGTTTAAAGTAAGTTTAATATACTTCAAAAACCTCGTAATGTTTCTTGGAATTTCTTTCAGAAATCCCTAGATGATCTAATCACCATCTTAGAAGACGCTGATGTCCAGTACATCAAATGTCTGAAACCAAATAATTTTCAAATGAGCGGATTCGTCGACGAACCTTTTCTGATGATGCAGCTGAAAGCAAATGGAATCTTGGACATTACGAAATTGCAATTCCAGGCCTACTACATCAAGTACCCTTTGGAGGAATTCGTAAAGCTGGTTACCATCAAAACTTTCAACTGTCTCCAGTGCGTTTTCAAAGATTCGATGCACGTGGGGAAGAGATTTGTTTATTTAAGCGAAGACGCCTATTGTGGGTTTGAAATTTTGAAATTTGTCGAACGCTCGTCTGCTGCCAGGAAGGTCCAACGGTGCTGGATCAACTACAAGGTCAGATGCAAAACTGCCGTTACACTACAAAAATGTACGAATTTTCAACTTTGAATAATCAAAAATTGACTATAGCAATTTGTAGTTTACACGGAGGTTTTGGTTGAAGCGAAAAACAACGCCATCGAGCAGATAATTGATTTGCGAAAGAAGAACAGCGATATCTTCATAACCCAAGCCAGTTCGAGCACAAATTTTGTGGCGGACCAATACACCAGCTCCTGCATGAAGGCCGAAGAATACTTGAAGGTCCATCACGTAACTGCGAGCTATGAGGGGGAACCACTTTCGTTGTACTTGGAAAAAATATACAACTCTCTGCAAACCAAAAAGTTTAAGAGGGTGCTCTTTTTTGGAAACCATATTATCAGCTACAATCGATTGGCTGAGGTTTGTATTTCTAATTGTAACCCCATGAAGTATGTTGTGTTCTTTTGTGATTCTGAACTTTTAAAAGTTGCAGTATTTCGCTAAATCCTTTTACAGGAATTAGAGTAGAATTTTTTTTAACTTTCCTTTTGAAGTTAGCAAAAATCCCTCATGCTAACAATTCCAACTTTAAACTGATTATATAGCCTATTTGATGTATGTTAAGGCAAGGCAACAGAACAATATACTTTTAGTTAACAATATAGGAACAATGTACTCACGCGTGTCGCTTATATAGCAATTTCTTATCTACATAGACCATATCGTATCATGTGTTAAAATCTGCTAGTGTATTGTTACCTAATTAGATCATAACACGTGTGGACACGTATGTATTTCCGTATATGTATATCTAAACAAATACAATGATTATTCGTCATTGCAAATAATCTAGTGACTAAGTATCTATAAACAATATTTTAGTTTGTTAGCTCCGTTTGTAACGTTGGCTTCTTTAATATATTCTTAGTCGATTTAAAAAAAAATTAAATTGAAATTAGGTATTTGCATTATATTTTTGATGCAAAACGTTGGTAATTTAACTAACATTATGAATCTAACATTAACTCACAATCAATTCTCTCCGCCAAGATATTTCAATGTTTTCAAATATTCTTGGTATAAAAGCGGATATCTGGATGAATCGAATTTAAGTTACAATTAGCAATCATTTTAAGTTCATTATTAGGCTATTTTAATAACCGACTTCCACTGCACCAAATTTTTACCAAAATTTACCAAAAAATTGTGTCGTAAAGCTGCTATCTGTAGGAGAGAGGCAGGTAGCTGCTATCTGTTGGAAAGCCAAAACGCGGTTTAAATTTAAAGTTACCGCACAGACCCTTAATCTTTATTTTGACATTGTTTTATCGAGAAAGGGATTTGTTCAGAATCACAAAAAGTACAGCATAGTAGACTGTCTACTCAGCATAGTTCCGAAAAAGTAGGTGATTTTCTTCTTTATATAATAGTTGTTTTATCAAATTTTAGGTACCTGTTAGGCTACATCTCACAAAAAGCTGCATCCCTTATTCAAATTGGTTACCAAAATCAGAATTGGCTAAAGGGCTAACAGATATTTTCTAAGAAAAAATCCTAACCTTAAAAATACCTGTTAGCTACAAGCGTTGTTATTTATTACTGAAATAAAACCAAAACGATAAATTTCATGTGTTAATAATTTCATTTATTAAAATTTAGTTACTAAGAAATATAAATGTAAACAGTATGTTCATCACAATTGCAAATTAATCTAATCTATTAAAGGTAGATTTAACAAAAATATATCATATTTTTTTTTATTTAACATCTTTTGTGCATTTTTTAGAATCGTTAATCGAGTTGTGAATTTCGTCGAAAGAATTGTAATAGATGTTCAGTATGTCATGTACAGTTTCTTTTGTTTCACTCCACGTAACGTTGATTTGACATAGTAGAGCAGTGCCTGTTGATTTCGGTTCAAAAAATCGTGTATCAGGGATTTGATGAAATACAAAGAGTGGTGGAATAACCAAACAAAACTGCAGAGCAGAGCACCATCAATTAGTTCCTCAACAAATTTCATTCCAAACTCTAAAATTTTTTTCAATACGTGCTTATTTAAGAGTTACAGATTAGATTGAATGGGAGAAAAGTTGCCTAAGGGTCTTCAGTTTAGATTACGAAATAATTGAAAAAAGAAACTGAAAATTCGATTTTCGCTTTTTTTGTCTACACTTATTTTGTTTGTAGTCTATTCTTAATTCTGTTAAAATATTATAGAAACCATTTTTGTAACCCATTCAATGAGCAAAGACATTTTACATTTTTTGCACAATTTTAATAAATTAATGTTGCAGAAATAGCTGCCCATTAATAATAATTATCTCATTTCATAGCTCCTGATTTAAACTAAAAAAGACAACTGTAAGTTTTTTCGTATTTTAATTGATGACAGATTTACTTGAAATATACGATCGACGTTGACTTAGAGATCTTAGCAAATTCATTTTTTTGAAGGTTCACACTATAAATGATTTTTTTCCAAAATAAATAAAACTCTACCACAATCATATCCTATCCTATTATATTAAATGAGCAAAAATTGTATATTTATTTATTTGCCCATAGGACGGTTTTTTAAACGCCACACAAGTTTGGTGATGTATGCAGGATATAGACATTAAGGTACGAGAAATCCATTGAGGTAGGTCTCGACTCTCATTAAATGCGATTAATTTTTTTATGAGCGTTCGAAAATCGGCAAAATTCGGAAATCGGAATTTGTGAGGAAACATTTCTCAACTACGCAACCAGTCGTACAGCAGGACAATATTGGTTGCATATTTTTAAACATCAAATGCATGAGATATTCCCCAGTCTAAAAAGCTTAATGGCTAGCGTTTTGTTTCTTTTTGTGCTTACATAATTCGTTTGTCGATTGACATAGGTGCTGACCTTAAAAAAAAAAACGTTTTAAGATATAAGAAAAATAGCATTTGTTTATTATAGCTTGGGATAAGCTCTGGTAGGGGTGGAAAACAAGTTTTTTTTTACTTTCTCTCATATAAAGAGAAAGTTATGCTTAGGGCCAAAATTTCGATGGTGAGATTTTGACATATCTGGACAAATTATGGTATTCTAAGACTAATGGTACCATTTTTAGCCATTAGTCTGTCCGTCTGTCCGTTAGATAAATAGTTTGTGATCCACACTTCTACCATTTCTAATCATTTTAGGTAAAACAGTTTAAAATAAAAGTTTTTAGTCTTTCTCTCTTCTAGAAGTATTTTCATATATACAGAGAACACCCTGCATATTACATTTTTAAATTCCTTGTGGAATTTATGGTCGATTTTATTGCATACATGTGTCCAAAGTCGCACCGTTTATTAAAGTTATTGAACATTTATTTTTTGCAAAAAAATACATTTGGAACAATGAAACTGTTTGAAACTTTTTTTTTCCTAAAACAGATCGGGGGATTAGGTGAGAGGAAGTCGTGTGAGTGATCCACACCCACTCAGTTTGGTTATGTGACAGAAACTTTAGGTACGTTAATCCGATTTAGGGACGGAAATAAAAAAGCCACATAAAACAGAAGCCTTTATTCTAAACATTTGGGGCATTGCAACATTAATGTAACCGAACAAGGATATGCTGAAGATGCTAATGAGAAGATTCCTCGACACAATACATCCGGATAGTCATATGATTTTCAAGCATATGTGGATGTTTTATGGACATTTTGGACATCAACAGTGCAGCATTGCAAAATGCTTTACAAACGATGTACAAAATATCCGCCATCATTCTGAAGCACCTACGGGCTCGTCGTGTCATACTCTTTTGGACATCTCCAATCATCTCAGGTGGCACAGATGCAATGACTTCCTGTAGTCTGGCCTCGAAATCGTCGGCGACTCACCACATAGAACGGCAATTAGACTGCGAGTCAAGGTCCCCATTACTATCATATGACCTCCCGAAAACGTGTTTTCATACCTTTGTTAATTTTCGAATTATTTGGATTGAATGGTACATTCATCTACTTTTGGTTAGGGGGTGAAATATAAAGTAATTATAACTAAAACGCTCAGCTTCTAGGTGTATTTATTTATACTCCTTCAACCTTTGGGTAGAAGAAATTTAAACAAGTGTTGCTAGAAGGTGTACATTTTATAGAAATTTACACTTCTATATTTAACATCTTTGCAGTCATTAATTACAAACACTTCCATATTTTCAAAACCCAAAGTTGACGCAACAACGTTAGATGATAAGATGATTTTTGTGCAAACATGCACTGAAACTTCCTATAAATATATTTCGACAACTAACTAAAAACTAGCAACACTTATTTGACATTTTCTAGTGCAAAGGTAAAAGTAATCTGGTTTCACTTATTCAATTTTTATTTCTTCATGAATTTAATAATTCTAGAATCGCTATAAAACTTAAAGCGTTTTGTACAATTCGTGGGAACGATGCGGTAGGCACCTTCCCCTTATCTATAAATTAATTTTGGCAGAAGTTTCGCTGTTAACGTCTTTTGGGTAATTTAATATTATTTTCACATTAGGGTTTCAAGTGGGCCGAGTGCTAGACGATAGTTATTAGTATTTATGGTTTTGTTAGGCGACACACAGGTCGGATAGATGTTAGGTAGACATAAAAACATGATGGAATGTAAAGAGCCGCTTGCTCTCGCTCTATAATTTCTGAAAACATCTATCCTGCTCGTAGACTATGATTGGTCACGTCGAATTATGTAAACTACTCATAAAATAGTATTTTTCAAAAGAAACAAGGAACGCCCTTCACCCAACATTTTTTGGAGTGTAAAATTCAAAATACTCGTCCTTCTTGATTTGAGCTTCAAAGCGAAAATTAAGTTTTTCCTCGTGTGTTTTTTTACTTACAGTTATGTGATTAAATTGGGTGCTGTGAAGTGCTTATCCACTCTCTAGATTACCCTAGACAAACAGTCCACCCGCTGAGAGTATAACCGTAAGTAACACATATTTGTTCACATAATTTACTAAGTAATTGTAATTGTGTGTTTAACCTTGATTTTGCTGAGCCTTCAAGGAAGGGTGGGTTTAAATTTGGTTTTTTTGTATTAATTACCTGTTAGTTATTAATTAACTTCCGGTAACCGGGCCCATTACATGAACCAAAGGTCTGGCTGTCTATTTTTGCCACATTAGTTTAGATAAAATTTGTATAGCTGTTAGGATATTGGCGTTTGGGATTCTGAGGATGTTAAATGTGTGATCTTTAAGAATGACCTGGAGAAGGTTAGTGCAAGTGTTTCTTAAGGGAACGTACTCAAGTTATTTCCTTTGCTGTTTAATATTTATATGACTGAGCTTGATGACTGATTAAATACTGAAATGCGGATTGCCGGCTGAAATCTGTAGGTTTGTGGTAGAGTTATATCCTCTATTTCGGGTCGATTAAATTAAATGTTGAGCGCTATTAGGTCTGAGGGTCCTAAATTGAAGTCACATGATTTGGTCATGAAGAGTTATGCTATATGAAAAAAAACCATCGCCTAAAATTTTACAATTTATTTATACTAACAATTTATAAATTGTATAAATGCAAATACTTATATATGTTTACCTCTTCAGTATTGTGCAAATAGTATTAAATGTAGTGCATAAAACCATAGTAAATGCAAAATGTAACAGTCGCTTATGTATAAATATCTTCGACATCTTCAAAACTGCTGTCTAAATGGTTATGGCTTGACATACCAAAACCTGACGAATGTAACTCTTCTTCTTCGTCTTCGTGATTTTTGTTAATAGGCCATTCATCTTCGATTCCATTTTCTTTGTGGTTTAAAATTTCACCCCATTCTTTCGGCTGGCCTCGAAAGAAGAAGTATTTGTATTTAGAAATTAGTTCATCTGGGTCTTCATGATTTTCTTTTGCTGCGTATACTGGAACACTTTCTTGCGAAATAAGGAAAGTGAGGAGAATTATCAAGAACATTGTTGTTGAGCAAAGCTAAAACCAGTTTGCAATTAGTGCAACGCATACAATGATTTAGTCGGCGAGTAGCTTAGTAGTTTAATAAATAGTTTCTATCTAAACTTCCTGTTGGTATAAAGCAAGTAAAGGAAACCACTAAACTTTGATAACTGTAATAATTAATAGTTTAGTGAACGGTAGTAGATTAGGTGGTTGAGTGATAATAAAAATATTACATTGATTGATAAACTTGTTGATGTATCTTTAATTGATTTAATGACGTATCATAGATACAAAAGATGGCAACAAACTTTTTAGGTCATGTAAAACTTTTACTGGGAAATAAATTGGCTGGTAGGTTTCGTTAAAAGTAGGTATGAACTTCATTATAAAGGTTGTCTATTAAGGTTGATTGTTAAAAAGCAAAGGGAGTTTGTTTTTCGACTTGCTGAATTGTCTTTTTTCTAATTTTTATCAGATTGAAAAAAGACCAAGATTACCAACTACTATGTTATGTTGGTATAATAGGGACCTTGAGGTGCATTCAAACTATAATTTGGTACCTTTCTTGGTTTGCTATTTATAACTCTGGTAGAGGTTCAGGTATCAGATTTTGGTGAAGGTCAACCAGATAATTTTAGGAGAGATATATAATTAGGGCAATCGCGTCGCTATGAGCAACTTTAATGAGTTATACATACGTACCTTTGCTTCAAAACAGCACAATAAGCGTATGTGAAAAGAATTTGAATTTCTTTGTATATTTTGGAAGATATATTAGAAATACTATATATTGAATTTTCTGTAAAGCGAACGTTTCAAAGTATATAAAATGTCCTGTTATTTCTTGAAATCATATTTTTATAATTAGTAGTATTAGGAGCTAGAACATAGAATTAATAACTTCGCTTAATACTTTGAGTACGAAGAAAATATGATTGAATTAAATCTAGTTTACTTGATCTTACTTTGATTTTTATTGTACAGTTTGTTTAACATATTCAACGGAATAGTGAACTAACTTGTTTACTAATTTCAATTGTAATTAAATTAATAAGTAGGCTGATTACAGAAAAATTTAGGTTTCATTTAAATTAATTGAAATGATAACCACTTTATCAATTTGGACAGCGAAAATATTGAAAAAGTACAACATTCATTATTTGTGCTCTGGTGGTTAGACGTGTGAAGTCGAACTTTGACGAACCACCTTCAAACTAAAATTTTGTACCTCAACTTGCTAACCCTGTGGTCTGCGCTGGCAGTCAACAGGAAACATCTTTGTTATACTCCTTCAAATTGCTCTCTGTAATTTGGAAACAATATTCTTAAAATGTTTTTTTTAATTTCTAAGGAATAAAAAACGATTTTGTTATATTTATGGATGGGTGAAAATTGTATAGAGCAGATTTGCCAAAAAAGTTTCTGAAGTTATGCCAATGTCAAGTAATGAATGTTTTTCCTCTCAATAAACCATCGAACTAAACTGTCGTAGGCCACCAAAATTGTGAAATGGTTAAAGATCCTTTACTTCCGGGATGTCATTGTTTCAACGTTTCGCCGTTCATTATGGACGACATCTTCACAACTAACTGGTGACATATTACGACCATAAAATGTTTTATCAAGTACTGATGAAAACATTATTACAGCAGTTATTAGTATATAGTTTTCAAGCATTAGCGGTTGAAACCATTTTGCTTTTTATTTTGAATTTAATTGTTAGGCAATATCGATACGTGAGTAAGATTAAAATTTGAATTACAATAATTAAAGAAGATGTTTAACATCTTTATTAATATCATTCATATCAATAACAAAATGTAGTTGTGTAGAATGTATATAGAAATTACATATTTTTGAAACAATCATACTTTTCTGTTTATTTTGAACATTATGGAATATTCGGAAAATGGTGAATATTTCAAAAACCGTTAAAACCGTAGTAATAAATCAGGTTAATTATCATAATTGTAAATTTCCAATATTCTGTAAATTCTTGTGTAAAGCACATATATTTTTTTAATCAATAGATTAGTTAGATTCCTACTGAATAAATGTGGGTTTGATAGCGATCTAAAATATGTTAGCTGCATATTAGAAAATTTAGAACAAGGTAACGCATAAAAAAGGTAAACAGGAAAATCGAAATCCCGCTACTTTAACTAGGGAACTTTAACTCTTTTGATAAGAAAATTTTACCCTACAACATAGAAAACAATTAAATTACATTTTTGATTTAATTTGGGTGGTCAACATGTTCAACATGCTACTTGACAATAACCAACTTTTAAATAATATTAGAACACTTATAATTTCAACGTTGAAATTCCAGAAACAACATTTACAACTTTCTCGCCAAAACTCTCGGTGTACATTTATATTATTATATTACATTAAGAAGTTATTGTTAATCTTATTTCGGAATTTCAACATACAGTACGCTATTGCCAAATAGCAAATAGTGAACATGTTGAACGCATAATTTAAATAAAAAATGTAATTTAATTGTTTTGTTCGCTGTAGAGTAACATTATTATTTTCAAAATTTAACATATTTTTAAAAATTTTGCAATATATTTTTTTTCAGTTAATTATCAAATTGATGTAAAAATATTTTTCCTTAAAACACGTATTTTTAAAAAACAATAACTCATGATACTTATTTTACAATCAAACCATGACTGTAATCGCCATTGTGTGGTCAAAGCTAGTAGAAGGTAGATAGAGCTTTGACCACTCGATGGCGATGCCAAAGCAAGCGATGTGGTAAAAAACAAATATCTTTTGTTTTTATCCCCGGCGAGCTCGGTCTTCCAGGTACTCTTGTACTATTAAACGAGCGATTCTTATATATTTATTTTTTTCTCGGCATCGTCTTGGGAACGAAAGCATTAGCGTGGGTGACATTTACAGGATTTAGAGGCCCCGGTGCGAGGAATCGATTGCGACAGATCTCAAAGTTCAATAAAATCATTTTAATGTATGAACCGAGTGTTTGCTCATTACAATAGTTTGCGGAGCGAAGGAGCCAGCGTGTGGTCAAAGCTGGTAGAACGGACCGGGCTCGGCCTAGTTTCACCTATGACCACTAGATGGCGCTACCAAATCGGGCGAGCGAGCTTGGAGGTAAACAACAAAAATGCTCTGTTTTTACCACCGAGAGAGCTCGGTCTTCCAGGTACTATTTTTTAAACGAATTGCAAAGGTACTTGGACCCTGTATAATGAGTTTTTGAGGATTTATTTTTCTATATTCTGACCATTTCAAATTTACAGCACGCCTAAAAACGTCTTAGCCATTTAAAAAATAATAATTTTCATCTAAAATTCGAACGTCTCAAAGGTGCCCAATCATAGGGCACCCTCCTAAAAGTTGCCAATTGGTTAGAAAATTAGATTGACGAAGTTTCAGCTCAATTTGATAACGTTAACCCGTGCCTCATCAAGATTGAAGTCTTGAAAATATGTGATTTTTTGCGAAAAATTGCAGTTTTTCCTTCGTAAGTGAAAACCATTTGTCCTAGAACCCTGATTTTTCATTTCATGTCTCATTTCATAGAAAATGTTGTTGCCTTGAACTTTTACTCTCATACATTTGTTGCTAAAACTTAGATTTAATGTTATTTAGCATTTTTCATGGCAGTTCATGATCCATATCATCAAAATCGGCCTCGGAAGTAGAAAATGGCAACAGAAACAATTTAAAACAATTTAATTACTTTTGGCCATTTTTTTGTATTATTTACATCAAAAGATACAAAAATCAACAATTTTTTGTAACTTTATAGATTTTCACTAATTATAGTTAATTAATGGGTATCTAGTTCTATCCCTTAAAATCTCATCGATTTTTTTTTGTAGATGAAGTACATTCAAAACGGACCTCTGAAAGTCTGAGGAGAAAACGACTGAGCTTATCAAAAACAGATTCAAAAATTCCAATTTAGAGGAAGCTATTGTGCACCGGGATGGATAACTGCTTCCATATATTTTGAATAAAGAAAATGTAGAGCGGGTAACGGTTTTGATTAGTTGTGGGGATGAGAAACAGTTGATAGGCGTTCCTCAGCTTGACAATAGTATGGGAATTACTCATAGTATTTTCGGCAGTTGAAGAGTGGCGAGCAGTTGGAAAATCCAGGCAATGTGTTTTGATACCACTGCAGTAAATACTTCCCGTCTCAGGAGAACCTGTGTTTTGCTACAGCAATTATTACTCAAAATCTTTTCTGTATTTACCATGTCGTCACCATATTTTAGAAATTATTCTAAAAGCAGTTTTTGATTGTAAATTGCGCACAACCACTGGCCCTCAGCCAGATATTTTTTTAAAAAAATCAGACTTGGTGGTCTAAGCTGGATGAGACAAAGTACAAAACTGGCATTGAAGATAAAAATATTAGATATAGAATACGTAATTCAGTCCAAATTTCAAGTTTTCTTATCGAACAACTAACAGATCATCAAACCACGGATGATTATAAAGAATTTATCCAACTTTGTTTAATTTTAACCCCCCAACAAACACCTATAATTATTAAAATCATGTTGCCTACAGAAAAATTTATAAAGAGGTTGCAGACAAGGCACTCTCTAAAATGATAAAACATCTCTGGTGTCTTAACTCGAGCAAGTTGCATTTTCATTTTTCGATGCTTTGGGAAAAAATGTCAAAATAAGTATGGCTGTAAAATTGTTCTTCGAAGAAGAAGAAGATGCTGATGATGATAGGGATGTAAGAGCAACAATAGGGCTCAAAGAAGTGGATCATTTATTGGACAAAGAAGTCGATTTTTTTGTTTCTCCTCAAACTGTAATTTTTTTAGGAGATTTGAAGTTAATATAAAATTTTCCGATGTATGGTGCGAAAATGAACATTATTTGGAAGCAAAAAAAATAGTGAACGGTTTTAAGGTTATCAATGACACAGCTGAAAGGGGAATAAAATTAATCCAAGACTTCAATTCCTGTTTAACGAAAGACGAAGACGGCAGTTTCTGTTACAAGTTGTATCTGAGTGTAGAAAAAATTGCCAGACTCTTCAAAAGCCACCTTATCTAGGGCATGACCAGCTTAATGTGATAATTATAAATAACAAAAATTTCTTTTCTTTATAATATTTCCTTTTTTATAACGTAACTTTAATAATGAATTGCAACTGAACATTATTTGTTTTCATTTTTATGCTTTCTTTGCTGTTTTTCTCCTAATTCCTTATTTTTTCTTTATTTTCAATTTGAATTTTGCTCATTTACTTTCGAAAACACTTTTAACTAAACTATTTTTCATGTACAAAATGAAAAATAAAAAAGGGAAATCTGGAAAACAGATGCAATTGAATGTTGCAATGTTTTTACGCATTTTCATAAAAAGTCAATTGGCAACTTTTAGGGGGGTGTCCCAGAAAAAAAATTCAACATTGATTTCTTGTGACCATCCTAATGTCCAATTGTAAAATAGTAGTTAAACGTTTGTTTAAATTTACTTTACATTACTTCTTTAAAAATAATGATAGTCTTATTCAAACAAACTATATCTAAATTATTAATGACAATTATTGACAATAATTGATCACAATGTCTTTATTCTGATTATGATTGCGATAGAGTAAAACAAATTACGTATTATAGTTATGCACCTTTATTCATAGCGTAAAATAATAAATATAACATTACGTTTCTATTCATTAGCCTAAGATTATTATATCTTTGGTGAGATCCAGAATTAATTTTAATTAACATTTTATGCACCTTAATGATATCCGTTGATTTATTCAAGACAATACTTTAGGTACAGCGATTGTGGCAATACATAACCTTTTGTTTGTTAATTCAGACAAATTTAAATTCTTTAATTGTTGATCTTCAGTTATTGTTACAGTTTTTATGCACTTTACCTTTTGTTTGGTGTTGTTATTATCCACGCATGTATTTTCCTGGTTATCACAAAGGTTCGTGGTTGCGCAAAAAACTGTTTTTCCTATTGTACAAAGCGCTTTCTCACCTTCACTGCATATTTTTTCCTGGGATTTTCCACATTTTTTCAAAGAATTAACTGAGAACGACGCATTACGGTGCTCATCGGTAATGTTTTCATTAGTGTAAATGTCATAATTATAATTATTAATATTATTGATAGAGTTCCACATTAGTAGACCTGTTAGAACGTTCTGGTAAGCATTTGATGTGAATTTCACACCACCGTTTCCATACTCAGGTACGTTTTCGGAATCTTTCTCAAAGATTTCAGAGTAAACGCCACCGTGCTGTTTCAAAATTGGCGTCAAATTTGAAACTGTGTTATAATAATCTTTTGCGTTAACCTTCCTGGGAGGAACTACCCCAATATTTGACGTTGGGTAATAACCAGAAAATGCTTTTTGTGGCTTATATTCATACCCACTACCATAATTGTTATTAACACCATAATAACTATAAACATCTTTAACGAAATCGCTAGTGGTAGTTTCATCTGCATATTTAGGTTTTTGGGGATTTAAATACATTTCGCCAGATGACATTTCCCTCCAGTTCAAATCATTGTCCACTTTTGCATCTTTGTATTTGTTATCCAAAGCCATTGGAGCCGACCGCTTGGCCATCTTGAGTGGTTGTGGTCCTTCGTGGGCACTTGGTAGTGGTGAGTTCTCGATTTTATGCACAAAATGGTGGTGGTGTTCGTGTTTTGCCTTTTCAGTTGTCGTTTGTGGCCATCTTGTATGTTGTTGTGGACCATCGTGCAAACTAGGCACTGGAGCACTGTATATGTCATATCCTTCGTGTTCTGCGTGCTTGTCTTTGTGTATTTTATCGCATAACGAAGAACGTGGCGATAAAATCGAAAATAGTACCATTGAAATGAATGCGTTTGTTTGCAACGACATATTTGTAAGATGTATGAACGTTCCGTTCTGAGTTCAAATAACACTGACTACTGGTTACTAATAGAATGATTGCAAGATTATATCTGAGTGGAGTGAGTGTGAAAGACCCCTTTGTGGTGTTCTATATAATCTATACGGTTCGTTTGTGATGCTAAGGGTCAAAAGATAAGTGGAATTGTGAATTTCATCTTTCAATTGTATGTAATTAGTTGAATGGTGGCTGCATTCCGTTTGTTTGTTTGTTTTAGTTTGTTTGGGTTCGGTACCGTTAAAAATGATACTTATTTATCTAATTTAAAAGAATCGTAGAATATTTAGAAATGTTTTATTTCCATTTATTTCCTGGTAGTACTTATTATTACTCTATTTTTACTTTGGTTACTTTGCAAATATATCTTTTCGAACATATTTCTTATAAAAATATACAAATGGGCCATAAATAGTAGCTCAGTAAAGTAACAAGTTTTCTAAATACTTTGGATGCTACAGTTTTCACAATCCTTTATTTTTCTAGCTTAGTGGTCACCTCCTTTCTTCGAAAAACAACTTTTTCTTGCTCAAAAAATTGTAAATTTACTGTATTGATTTGACATGATTAAATATAAAACATTTTGGGTAAAAGGTGGCTTCGATCCTCTAAAGAAAAAAGAAGAAGGAAAGAAAAGAAACTGAGAATGAGGGCGAAAGAAGAATCACAATATACTAGACTATACAAGAAATGGAAAGAAATAAAAAGGAAAATTTGGACTAATTTTATGAAATCATTGCTCATCGACTCATTGAAACATTTGCCCCTGCAACAAATATGCCTTAAGCTTTGACTTAAAATCACCAACACCCAGCATCTTAATTTAATTCGGTAAATTATTATAAATGTGTTTAAATGTAGTGCACCTTTTGAGAGCTTTAGTTGCAGCAGTTTATTTAAAAATAAACTTTTTATTTATCCCCTTTTTAAGTTTCAAATATTGGTTAAAATTAGGTAATATTTTAATTACTTAATTTAATATTTTTATTACTTATAACTAGAGCCCGGATTAAAAAGCATTAAAAATAGTGGAAAAGTCGCTTAAAAAGCATATCGATTTTCGCAAAAATGCATTATCATAGGCAAAAAAAATCAAAGAAAACACATACATTTTGCAAAATTGTATAAATTATATATACATTTTTGATTAAAGAAGCATTGATTTAGAGATTTGTAATAAATGTTAATAACGTTAATATTTAAATACTTGAATAAAAACTTACGATAAATGTTTAGTATTGAGAACACATGTTCACTCAAAAAACTTCAATACTTTAAATAAAACAAACTTTTAAAACATTTTAATTCATAGATACAAAATAATATTTATTAATCGAAACATGTATTTTTAAAACGAAAAACTTTTTATTAACAGTTTTCATGTTCCATTTTAATGTTCTGTCGTCGATCACTTAAAACAATGTTTCTATAATTTAAAAACTTCTTTCGACATCAACACTGGTTATAGGTGCATATTTAAATGTAGCTGTCAATGGAGTCCAATCAAGAATTCTGATTTGTTTAGAAAGAAATGGAGAACTGTTTGATCACTTTCTTTAGTAATTTATGTCTTTAATTACCGTAAAATAAGCTAAAACCATAACTACACTATGTTGTCAAGAACTAAACATGCGAAATATTTTGACAACTCGATTTCTAAATGATACATGCATTGATTTTTCACCCTAAATATGAAATCAACCAACCCAACTTACATAAATGTCAAAATTGATAACTAATTGGTAGGCAACTCAATTTACAACAAATGAATGTATTGTCAAAGGA
>JAWQRJ010000408.1:0-21610 GCA_033557515.1 Diorygopyx duplodentatus | reverse complement strand
CTCGCTTTGTTAGTTCGCATTGTATTGGGTTAATACTGTTTGGATTGTACATTTCTTCCTTTTTTCCTTTTCCTGCCGCTTCTCCCCTTTCCCTTTGCTTCCGATTTATTTCTTCTTTCTTGCTCATTTTCTCATTCTTTTATAAGTATTCTATCTCCTTTACTTTCTATTTCTCCTTTCTATCTTCTTTTAAATCTTATTGTTCTTCTCAGCCTTCTTCATTCATATTCTTTTTCGTTCTATTCATTTCCTCTCTTTCTGCCGTTCTTCTTTCTTCTTCCTGCTCCCTTTTACTTTTTTTTTATACTGTTAGTTTACAAAATGTATGCCCATATTATCATATACATTGAATATTAAGCTTCTTTTCTATTTTCTAAGAGAACTGCGCTTCAAATGCCGTCTATTTTCCATTCCTTACGTTTTCTCCCGCCTTTCTTTTTTTCCCGTTCTTCCCCTACCCTTCTTTCGGTGCACTTCTGACTTTTTCTCACATAGTACATTTCTACCGTACATCGAAGTCTGCTCCATTTTCAATTTGCCTACTGCTTCTGTACCCATCTATTCTTCTACTTCGCAAAACATCAAAAGGGATGAAATTTTGTATTTTCCGTCTATCTTCTTTCCTTATCTTTGGTCTTTTTACTTTTACTTTCTTATTAATCTTTTTCTCTTGGGTTTTTGCCGTTTTGAAATTGTATATTTCTCTGTTGGTTTCTCCTACCTCCTTCCTTCTTCTTCCTTTCTCGAGATTGATGTTGACAAATATGATATGTCAACAGAGATGTCAATAAAGATGTTGACAAATAAACTTATTTGTCAAACCTTAAACCCTGAGTTACGGCGTCACACCACCTTTTTCTATTTTCCTTTTTCTTCATTATTGCTCTTCTGCCTTTTATGGCTCTTCGATTTCGTACTTTTACCATTTTTGCTCTTCCTCCTATCCTCTATCATCTTGCTCCTCTTTCCTTTTTTCTGCTTAATCTTTCTTTTTCTCTTCGTCACTTAGAAATGCCACCTCTCTCCTTTGCTGTCTCCTCCTTCTTCTGCCCTCTTCCTTTTCGGGCTTCCTTCTTTCGTTGTCCCTCTTGAAGACAGCATTAAGCGTAGAGCTATATGAGACTGTGATTCATATGATTCCTAAGAGATTTTTGGTTCTTCCTTTCATCTTCTCTAGTCTTGCACCTACTTCTTTTCTTCTTTCACATCGCGCCTTTTTCTTTTATTCTTTCTTTTTACTTCTAATTCCTTGATTTTTCCTTTTCTGCTCTCATCTCCTTTCTTCCTTCTTCTTTCCTAGCCTTTCTTTTTTCCTTAGTTGGATCAGTTTTCCTCGTTCCTCTATTCTTGTGTCTTCTTGTTCTGACTTTGTCTATTTTCTTTCATCATCTTTCCTGTTCCTGTTCATTCCTTCATCATATGAAGATTCGTTTGAAAATTGTAGGAATCAGATACGTAGGGGAAAGGAAACGAACAAGTTGCGTTTTAGGTAGAAAAGCATATTTTTCATCAGATATTTAGGAATGTTATTAATGTTGAAGAAAATTGAAATAATATTCAGATTACTTTAAAATTAAAAGTTGAATGATTTTATACTACCATATATAGTACCGTCCAGTACCCAGAAATAAGTTTACCGGGGTATCATAAGCAGGCATACCTTTTTTGGTGGCTTTACGGGACAGCGGTATAAGTGTGAATATGTTATCCATATGTTCATATAATATGTTACACATTTCACAATCATTACTTACTACTAGAATTAACTAACAGATTTCGGATAAATGTCAAAATATACATTGAAAAACTTTCATTTATGTACAGTATGCTCAAAAAAATAAAAATGCGATCTAGGATACCTTGAAACTTATTTAAAAACAAAACAGGCAGTTAATAACGAAGACATTTACTCTTTTCGTAAAGAATTGTGTAAGTTAATAATTTCCAAGGCCTTCTAAATTACATTTTTTCTTCTTCGATCATATAGCGCTTACAATGCTATTGACAAAATCCTGATTGACATATCTACGCAATTCCGCTAAAAAAATACCTTTCGTGCAAAAAAAAAATTCAGGAATACAAAAGAAATGTTATAATAAGCAAAATATGTATCTGTTTGTTATTTACTTTTTAGAGTAAAAAGGCAATTTATTGAGCTTATATTAAATTTCGTTTTAAGAAAACGTGTTACTATATCACATTTAATGGTTACACTTTGTACATAAAATTTTCTTTGACTTGCGTTTAACTAAGCACCAAAATAGTACAGATTTTCTTTGTAAATTCGTCTTTGGCACTAAAAATAATATATGAAAACCAACCAGTATTTAGTTACTAACGTATTCAAATGGAGTAGGGTTTAAATGTTATACCCAACAATATTATTCTAGTACACATTTAGTAACCTAAAACTAAAACGTTGGTTATAACAATAATTTTAGTTGTTCATTTATTATTTTTGCTGCCAAAGCATTACTGAAAAACTAAAAACCCGACTTTTGGTGCTAATTTAAACTGTAGCCATATTTTGTTATTTCTACTTGGTTAATAACATCATATCTATCAATGAGTAATAAAAGTCAGTTTTGGAGAGCTAATATATCATCTATATCGAGTAAAAAACATTTTTGTACAGATGCTTATTTCAATCACTGTATATAAAGCAGTACCAAGGTTTTATACCATTTTGGTCACTGATTAGCTCCACAAATATATGAGAAAAGTGGATTTGATTAATTGGAAAGAGTTTACAATACAATTGGTCAATATTTAGGCCCAAAATAAATATACATAAAGACCTACACCTGGTTAGAAATAAAAGTACACCCAATTCTGCTTTTACACGAATTAACAACAATTCTTAATCTTTTACGAGTTGTTTTTGATTGAACACAACTCAATGAATACAATTTTTTTCATATTGCACAATTTGAAAAGAGTTTCAATTCGAGTTTGCAATTTCTATTTGTAAGGAATTCCCCGAATGATAAACCTTAATATGAAAAACGTTTTGTCTCCATTTGTACTTTAGTGTTAGAAGTGAAAAGTGCCTGTTTGATATTTAGTTTATTATAAAAGTTTTAATTAATTATATAAGTTTCTCCAGAAGTTTGTAATTGCATTTCATGGTCAGCTAATATATTGTATATTCTTTTTCATTCACTAACCAGGTTTATTATAATTTGTTCGCAGGAGAATATTTAATTTGTTTAAATAAAAAATTTAGTAATTGGACGTGCTTCTCTGCATATTTTGGATCCATCCTATATAAAACAGCAAAAACAAGAATAAATAACTTATTATAAGTAACTGATTTTCTAAAGATACTATAAGTGTAATTTTCATAAGACGGTTATGTTATTTACAGGTCAAGTACATAGTGTGCGGTGGAAAAGAAAACATCTAGGTGGCCATTTCAAAATGTGACATCCAGAAATTTTATGTCCTAACCTAAAACTGTCAAATTCAAAGCCCCCTAGATGACTTTTTGATCCTACTATGCAATGATTTTTAAAATGATTGAACATTAAACAACATATGCAGACGAATATAAAATAAAAAAATATCTATTTTAATAAAAAAAAACATCCACACTTCTAAGTTATGCTTTTTTATAAGAAAATTATTAGCAATTTTCTTCAAAATAAATATGTAATGAAACGTTAATTTACTTGAATGATATATAAAAACTATTTTTCACCTTATCCACTAACGTTGTTATTAAAAAATAACAAAAAGAAAATGTCACAGAAAACAATACCTACTAGAGTCAACGGTTTAAATTTGTGCACATTTAAATTCCCGAAACGCATTGACTACCTCCCGGTAAAACCTTTCCATATGGAGGCGATCGTTGCGGCCGCGCTGTTCATCAGACCTCCGGCCATGCTGTTAACCTGCTGGGGTGGAATAGTTTGTGTTGATTGAAGTGTAAGCGCGGCGGTAGTCTCCGTTATGGGCACATGCGGAACCTGTCAAGATCAACGATGCAACAATTTGTCGTCGCGAAAGTTTTTTTTTATTTCAAAATTATTGGTACACGTATTTCAAATGTACTCTACGACCTCTTCCTGGATACTTACGGCTTCCCATTCGTAGGCAACCACGTCGCTTTCTTCCGAGTCGGAATCGTCGGTATTAAGAAGATCTGCTGATAGTTGCTCTTCCAGTTCTGCCGCTATTTGGTTATCAACTTCGATAGGACCAGTTCTAAATTAAATAATAACATTGTTTTTGTACGTAAATGCAAATTAGATTAGGGGAGGTCTTGAAATTTCGATTGAAAGTGTCTATTTTCATTTATATTTTGATAGTTTTGAGTTCTATCGCTTACTACACCACTAAATAGAAACCGTAGCAATCAGAGAATGAGCAACAATTTTACAGTTGTATAGTATTAATAAGAATTAATAAATATATAGGCGTATTAATATATTTATATCAAGACCTCCATGAATTTTTATGATCTTACAGGATAATATTCAAATATACCTTCCAAGGTTAGTTGCAGACGAATCGAGTAGCTGAATAATATTATGTAATGTTTGTCTTGGATGCAGAGTATTCAGATCTGTGTGTTGCGAGACGCACAACTGCAAAACGTTGGCATTAAGTCGGGCAACCCGTCTCAAGAATTGCTGATCACTGATGTCCGATGTGCAAAAATCACTTAAAAGGTAAAATAAAACCATCAACAATGGAATTAAGTTCAAATGCCAAAACAATATTAGCATACAAGATGGCAAATAAGAAAAATTTATGAATGTTGTTGCAGGTTTGAGTGCCAATTCAATAAAAAGAACTAAACATATGTTGTATAAAAAACAAGAAAAAAAAATAGAAAACAATTTCTAAATAAACAGACAAAGATAAAAAATTTCTTCTTTCTGTCTTTTCCTTACCTGTAATGTACTTTATGCGGAAGAAACACATCTAAATAAAACGCTAGCACATGAATCAACTGCGCCGTATAGGTTAACGCAGCGCTTATCCTGAACGCCGGATTTTGGTGGATCGGTACATTTGCTGTAGCGCCAGGTTGGTCTTTATTTTGAGCAACTAAAAAGACGAGAGGACGAGTATAAAAATAGAAAGCGAAAAGTAACTTTCACGTTATTTTACCCCAGTCGTTATAAGCGCTATAATTTCCAGTTCCCGGCAAGAACGGAGCTACGATTATGTGCGATTCTCCCGAATAATCCATGCTGTACACCCAACGGTTTCGCACATAAGTCGTCCTCGATGCCTCTGCTAATTCAGACGCAATTTCCGATTGACTAATTTCCATCTCTCTATTAAAAAGATTAATGTAGGTATTGTAAAATGTGGGAGAGTATGTTTTTTAACTATTAATCTACCAGTAATAAAGCAGTTGAAATCTAAATTATTTTTGTTGTCTAAGTGCGAAAAAGTATAATATTTTTTATATATTTTTAATTCTTTCTCTGCTTCTGGCTCCAATAGGCCCGCTCTTAAATATCTTACAGCAATAATACGGTAGGCGTTAATTATTAGTATATTGTTTAGCACAATTACTATACAAATATGTATACTTTTTTAAATTCAGGTAACAATGTCTAAATGGAAAATCGAAAGTAAAGAACCAAATATTTCTGGCAAAAAAGCTTGCGTATCATTTAAAAAGGACTGGCTTTCAATATTAGTAGAAACTGATACACCATCTTCAGATAAATAAGAAACTGTAAAATTAAATGAAATATTTCAATATAATGAAGAAACTGGACATGTTCTATGCACTCTTTGTGTTGAAGCAAAATCTGCTGGAGATTTTAGTACGGGAATTGGGATTCCTGGAAGTTAGATTATTTGAAACGGCACTTAATTCAGAAATTGCATACTGATGCAGTAAATAAATTGAAAATTTTGAAAAAAGGTGGAATTTTAAAAATTCTAGCAGGGACTTCTGAAGAACGACAATTAAAAAAGGAAAGACAAGAACGTACACAATCAGATTATGATTCGGTAAAGATTCTAATTGAAAACGTGATATTGGTAATAAAGACCTGTTAATTGAGCATTGTAAAGATAAGAACAGAATGCAATGACCCTATTTGTAAATATTATGAAATTTTTTTAACAGATTTACACTATCGAGTAGCAATATTTGCTCTGAAAGATGTTTTAGACGAACTCGCATCATTGTGCAATTATTTACAAAAGAGTAATTTAACAGTTATTGATACACATCGGTATGTTAAAATAAAAATCAACAAACTGAATGTTTTCAGTTTGTTGGGACAATCTTTGGGACACAAAATCTTTTGGAGTGACACGGTCGGAGAAATAATATCGGAACATCGCAATATTGATTCATCAGCTATAATTCGATTCATTGAATGTGTGTGTTTGCACTTAGACAGCAGATTTCCAGATGAGGAATTAAAGGACTGGCAAACATTCGACATTGAAATTGTTATAAATTCAAGAGAAAATTTTGATTTCGGAAAGAAAAATTTAATACAGCTTTCCAAGAAGTATTCAGAATTTATGGCGAATAAAATCCTTGATGTAGATAAAATATGGAATGAATATTCAGAATTAAAATTAATAATAATAGAGAAAACTGAATTAGGATTGTTCAAGACTTTTAGCGACACATTAAGCTTTGTCCAATCTAACCCTGAATTCTGTAATCTTCCCATTCTATATGACATTATGGGAACTTTTCAAGCATCCAGTGCAGATTGCGAACGTGGGTTTTCAGTTATGAATTCCATAAAAACAAAATATCGAAATAGACTTGAAACTGAACATTTGGATGATCTAATGAGAATTAAATTATATTTAGCGAATGGCAAAGAAGTAAATACAAATGATGTTTACAAAGAATGGATTTATGTAAAAGATAGAAGACAGGTTTAAAAGTTACAAAAAATGTTTATCTACAATAAAATACTTGTTTCCCTTTAAATATATATACATATATGAATGTTTTGTACAATTTTGATACGTATAATATGTAAAAATAAGTATATAAAATAAATATATAAAAAATAAAAAATTGCTTTCCGTCTTACTTTTTTTGCCCAAAACTGATTTTTACTGTTTTCCATACTGGAAATACAAAGTAATCGTGACTTTGAATAACAATTCAGAAACAGAAGAATGTTTACTCCAAGATTGGAAGTAATTAATTAACCATTAACCACCTATATATGAATGGAATGATATTTCAATTGTGATTTCCTCTGGTGTGTTCATTGTCTAAATGTACTTAGACGTCAGTTCACCCGCTGAGAAATCACTGGAAAAACAAGTGTTTTTTTCTCATCTTTAATTATTAAATGAATTACAAAAATTATATTAACTGCACAGACTGCGCCAGTTAGAATTTTACTAACACGATTCCCCTTTAAAAAGTATTTATTTACACCAGAAAGAAGTTATAAACTTATCGCGATGTTAAGACGTTAAGAAGTTGATTAACGGCTAACAGATTCAGTTACATGTGAGACGTTCAGAGATTGATCGATGGCTAATAGAACAAAGGACGCAGCTTATGCAGAGTGCGTATACAGGGTGTCTAGAGCGTAGACTGTCCATTAGAAATATATAGGGAATGGATAAAGCTAGAAGTCTGAAAATTTGGATTTGAATATGGTAGGAGAACTAAAAGATAAAAATATTTTCAATAAGCTGGCGGTTCCGGTTATACCGGAAGTTGACAACAGCTTTGTTAATTTAATTGGAATGACCAGAATTTTAATTTTTTTTCTTAATCTGCATTCAATTTTCAACAACTTTCGTAATATGTTTGTCAGGCCTAAACTTAGTCGTTTTCAAGATCACCAAATGATCAACACGAATCAACATCCTTAAACATGATAAAAACTATACAGATCAACTTAAATTAAATTTGCATATAATATACATAAATATACAGATGTCTACCGTAGACAGTCAATTAGAAATATATGGGGAACGGATAAAGCTAGAAGTCTGGAAATTTGGATTTGAATATGGTAGGAAAGGAACTAAAGGATAAATATATTTTCGATAAGCTGGCAGTTCCGCTTATACCAGAAGTTGACATCATCTTTCTTAATTTAAATGGAATGACCGCAATTTTAATTTTTGTATTAATACAGTCAATTTTCAACAACTTTCGTAATACATTTGCCAGGCCTAAACTTAATCGTTTTCGAGATATTGAATTTTTCGCAAAAATTATGCAACCGCAGCAACATTTTGAAAAACCGATTTTCGTAATTAGACTTATGCGATAATGTTCCTACTTCATTAAGCATTAGTTGAGATATTGAATATTTCAGATATACACCCAGCAGGACATTTTTAAGTACATTCTTTACAAAATAGAATTTTGAAATAAAAACATAATTCTATTTCGCAAAGAATGTACGTTTAAATGACAATAAGTGATTTTTTTAAAATGGTACCTACCAATTATTTACATCTTATTGAATGTAGAATTAAAATCCTCGTGAAACGGTGTTAGGTTTATCTTAATCGGATATTTTTCGTTAAATGTCGTGCACATTCTACTTATTATTTGTTGGCATTGATCATAAATAATAATTAATAAATTCATAATATCAACATTGGAGTAATTATTAGTTGCCATTTTAGAACACAGTAAGGACTTGTGAACATTGCCAAGAAGTAAACATGTATCGTAAACTTGATAACTCGACTTAAAAATTAAATCAACCAAAAGTTACACAAACGTCAAAATTGATAACTAATAGGTAGGCAACCCAATTTACAGCAAATTAATGTATACAGAGTGTCCCAAATTCGATGCTAACCATTGGTATTTTGTAAACGGTGAGAGCTACAGACTCGGTTAAATGGAACAATATAGGGGTGTTTATCTAAGCTGTTCAGACCTTCTTTTGTTCTTTGCATCGCCTACTAGATATCCTGAAAAAACTGAAAATTGTCATTTTCTTCAAATGTGAATATTTTCCGTATTACGTATCGTATCAAAAAATTTTGAGGGAAAAAGTTGTAGATATCAAAACATTCTGTAGGATAGATTATAATAATATTTTTTACCTTGCACCAGTTTCAAGATATAACCCAAATTTGTATTTTTTAAATGGAAACCATAGTTGATTTTGACATTAAATTACTAGATTTTGTCCCTTTCCAACGATATAAGGTTCGAGATATTTATCTTTCATAGTTTAATGTCAAAATCAACTATGGTGATTTTGACATTATTAAATTACTTGAAAGTAATTTAATAATGTCGAATAATGATTACATGAAAGTCGATATACAAACAACGGCATTTACAATCGGAATAATTACCATTAATGGAATAATGAAAATCCCAAAATAGTTCGACAGTCACTTGGAAAACCGTTTGATAGGTCTGTTTATTTTTATCAAAACGCTCAACTCAAACAGATATCTCGAACTGCTCCAACAGGAAATTGAAGATGCGTTGGATGATCTATCAATTCAAGAGGAGAGAACTGTTTGCTTTCAGCAGGACGGTGCCCCGGCACATAATTCAAGAATTGTTGCTGAATATTTAGCAACAAGATATAGAAATCGGTGGATTGCAACAAACGCTCCCACACGATGGCCAGCGAGATCTCCGGATTTGTCCTCATTAGACTTTCCTGTGGGGCCATATAAAAAATGTGATATACGAAATGAGTCATAATAGTATTATGAGTCATAACATGATTTGCAACAAAGTGTCATACAGGCTTTTTTTTGTTCGTCAATTAATGAACTGTAGAAAAATCGTCTTAAGAAAGAAAAAAAACCTGTTTACCAAATGATTAGAAGTAAAGGGCCACCATATTGAACATCTTTTGTAGGAACATTTTGGTTTATTGTTATAGTGTTTATTTTTACCATGTTTATTGTTACTATGTTTATTATTATCGTGTTTACTGTTACCATGTTTATTGCTTCCATGTTCATTGTTACCATGTTTATTGCTTCCATATTTCCTTTCGCAATTTATTGATGTACTAAATTTGTGCAGAACTATTTTTTCAGAAAATCTTTTTTCTTTATATCTACTAAAGCACAAAAGATAATAAATACCAGATATGCAGTCATTTGTTTTGAAAACAAAACATAGTAACAATAAACATTCTTAAACAAATTTAAAAAAAGGAAACGCACTATCCATGATTAAGATCATGGATAGTGTGATGTGGGTTAAAATCTGTGTGGAATATGATTTTTCTTCATATCTCCTAAACTATGATAAAGATAAATATCTCGAACCTTATATCGTTGGAAAGGGACAAAATCAAGTACCGTATTTTTCGGACTATAAGACACACCTTTTTGCATAGAAAAATGGACTCAAATTTTGGGTGCGTCTTATGGTCCGAAGGTAACATAAGAATAAATCGTTTCAATAAATCGTCTCTAAATTTGCGTCTTATAGTCCGAAAAATACGGTAATTTAATAATGTCAAAATCAACTATGGTTTTTTCAGGATATATAGTAGGAGAAAGTCGTGTAAGTGTTTCACACAAGATATTTAATCTTTTAATATACCAGTATCAAATTTTAAATATAAATAAATAGTGGACCATTGAAAACTTATAATGCTGCAATTGTTTAAATAAGTATTGTATAAATATAAATATAATTTTTTAATAATACTTACGGTTTTATTTGATTTTTCGTGATCGGGAAAATGTATTTAATCAACTGTCGTATCCTAAGTATAACTAGTTTCTTCAATTGTTCCTGTCTTTCTTCTAAATTCATGTGCATAATATCTTTGTCGTTGATTTTTCCTGAAACGCAATCTGCACGTTTCTGCACAAGAGCTTCGTATTTGGGCAAGTCTTTAACGAGCTTCACGTTATTCACTTTCAACTCCTCTAGCCGACTTTTATTTCGCCTTTGGAGCTCTTTTTTCTCGGCGATTGCACTCCTAAGGTTACGCACCCTGTCGGTTTTCTGTTTGAGTTCATCGGACTACAAAGAAAAATAACAATAAAAAAAGTCAACATTAACCACAGTTTGGAAAAAAAAAAAGCCACAAAAGACCATTAACCTGCTTGTAAACAAAAGACAACTGATTAAGTGACAGCTGAACGTTCATTGACAGTTGAGCATCAAAACAAAAGCCACTCACCAGAGCTTTAACCCTTTGTTTCCGCTTGATGACAGGCAGACAGTCGTTTTGGAGCTTCTGCAGCCGTTCCTGAGTTTTCGACAGCCTACTTTGTTTCTCGTTAAATCTGAAACAACGACATGCAGATGGGGAAACTCGAAAAATACGCACTTGATATTACGTCTCTGCGGGTGTAGCTGTCGACTTAAAATGTCCGTTCTGGATGCATTCCTTGCAAAAGAACTTTTTCCTATAACTTCCGCACAGGGGACACTTTTCGCCGTTCGGGCTCAGCCTGCTGCCACTGTCCAGGGACGAAGACAGGTGAAAATCTCTTGGAGCAGAGCTACTCTCGTCCGAGCTACTAGCCGCCATAACAAAACTAATTCATTCGATATGCGTTGGCGATTCGAAGTGAAAAAGTGAGGTTAGGAGGGGAATTAACCGAGAAATATAAAATATGATTTAGTTAATTGAATTAAACGTCGATTTGAATTTGTAAAATTTCAGAAAATACCAACAGGAAATATTAAAAAATAGAGTTTATGAATTACTTTTTGAAGATTTGAGCAAGTGGATATGTTGAATGAAGTAGAAACTGTCAAATGTCAAATTAAAACAAACGCTGCTAATATGAAACTGATTGAATTTTTAATTAATTAACACTTAATAAAACAATTCATACATATTTATTATTTAGTTATTTGACTTAAAAAATACTGTTGATTAGGCAACACAAATTGCACCGCGTTTGAGCTTGTTGCACACTACGTATAACAATTAATTTTTAATTATTATTTTTTCTTACAAAACAAAAGCTTGGTTTCTTTTTGTCATTCTGATGGACATATGTCATAAAATATTCTTTTACGAAGTTATACCACACTACTAATGTCGGTAACTGAAAAATCGACATCCCAAATCTCCAAAGGATCCGAAAGCAAACAATCAAAGTCCCAAGTTTCCAAAGGATCAGACACCAAACAATCCAAGTCTCAAATTCCCAAAGGAGATAGAAGCAAGGTTCAAACGGACGCAACAGAAATCATTGAAGATGCTGCCGAAGAATTGGAAATTGGGGAAACGGAAGGGAACCTATGTACGGAACCGGAGGAAACGCTCATAGGGAAAAACACTCCGTCCTTCAGGTGTCTTGCACAACTCCTCGTGTCAAGAAGCTCCCTCTTACGGCACCCCTTTTACCATTTTCCTCCTTTGGAAGATCCCGGGATTGATGACGCTTTCCACTCGGCAGGTATGAAAGAATATTCGAAATATATTCTTCCATCACCGCCATTCAATTCTAGTACATGAAGAGCAAATCGACTATGTCGGGGTCGACAAATACAGATCTCTATGCAAAGACTTTAATATAGTGCCGCTATCAAGAATTATTAAGTGTCTCTCAACATCAGAGTTGAATTTAAGGGTAAATACAGTAATTTCTTGTTTCGGCTGGGAACATCATTTAGAGCAACCTTAATGCTTTATTTAGGACCACTCAATAAGTAAAAGTTTTTTTTAGTATTACGGACTATCTCACAAACAAATGAAAGCAGTTTCAAAGGCTATGAGAAATAACATCTACGTAAGAGAGCTGAATCTGGAAGAAAATTATGTGGATGTTGAAACAGCGTTTTACCTCGGTGAAATGCTACGAGAAAACGACACTCTTCAAGTGCTCAACATGAAGGAATGCAGAATTGGACCTGAAGGGGCAAAGAAATTGAGTGATGGCATACTGACCACTCAAACTCTCGTCGATTTAGACTTGAGTTGCAACAGTTTGGGTGGGGAGGGCATAAAAAACTTTAGAGACGCCCTGAAAGATAACTGCACGATAAAGCGATTGAATTTGAGCAAAAACGATTTGACGGACGATTGTATACCGTACTTGGCGACAATTTTATGCGACAATTTCGTGCTGGAAGAGCTAGATTTGTCTTGGAACAGAATCAATTCTCCACTAGCTTGGAAACAATTGGCAAACACCGGATTGATTCCGAATAAATATTTGCGAAGCCTAAACTTGTCGTGGAATGCCATATCTTTGAAGCCAGCCATGGGAAGCTTAATGAAGTACACAAAAGAGACAGAAACTTTGGAATACTTGGATTTGAGTAATAATTTGTAAAGTATCTACAAGACTACAAGAAATTTGTAACTCCGGTTACAGATAATTTTGGGTTTGGGAATGGATGATTGGAAAATTCATATAAACCCAATAATAGATTAGTATATTTGTATTAATCTCAGTAAACCTTTTCTAAACAAGTAATTGAAAAACAATGTCCTAAAGTCCAAAATTATTTTGTAATTTCGATTACTAATTGCTCATTAGAAATTGTTAATTTCACTGACTATTTGCTTTCGGAAAAGGATAGCTGGTGAATTAGTAAAAATGCTGAGAGGACTCATCATGAAAAACCAATCCCTGCTTCGCTTAAACATTGGCTTCAACAGATTAACTTCAGCCGACGCCCAAATGTTAGCGGAACTGCTCGTTTTGCCCAAGGACACGAGACCAATACTAGAAGAATTAAACATGGATAATGTTTACGTGAAGAAGGACTTCCTTGGAGTAAACAAACACCACTACCCCCAAATTTATAATAGCAATCTTTTACTTATAGCTTATGAGACGTGTATCAGCAGCAAACAAAAAAGTAATCATTGGCGGAGTCCTCGGAAATTGGACAATTAAAGGGCCGGACGTCCCGAAATTGTTGTTCGACCGTTGTAGACTTTTGGCCGAGAAACCAAAGAAGAAAAAGTTGCGGAGAGACTTCAGCCACTTTATTTTTACACTGCCAGATAAGCCGATAAGTCCGTCTGCTTTCACCGATCTCGTGAAGAAGTTCAAAATGAAGCTGGTCGACAAGGATCTCGTCGAGGAGCTGATGAAGAACTACAAGTTCAAGAAAAGGGGAGTCGATCCTGTTAGCCATGCAAGAGAGATACCTGGAGCTGTATCCCGATGCAAAACTGGCACCAAAGAAAGAAAAGAAAAGGAAGAAGGGCAAGAAGAAGAAGGAGGCAGGGGCTGAAGGCAAACCTTCACCCCTTGAGGCAGAGGAAGAGGGCGGTGATCAAGGCGAGGAGGACTGGGGTGAAGAATACGAAGAAGGTTGGGACGAAGAGTTTAAGAGATTGGAAAAACTGGAGGAAGAAGGAGGTGACCTGGAGGAAGGACAGGAAGGCGAGGGCGAGGAGGAAGAAGAAGAAGAAGAACAAGAAGAAGAAGAACAAGAAGATGAAGAATCTCCTATAAGACCTATTGAAGTTGCTCATGGCGAGAGCATTAGTGATATTATTGCTGAGTTGGGTGATGACGAAAAAGCGAAAGGGGACCAGCAAGAAGGTGAGGAACAGATACAGGAACCATCCAAGATGGAAGATTCTGGAGCATTTTTGCAATTAGAACCGATAAGCGAGATGCCCGAAGTTTGAAAATTACAGAGAAAGAAATGTCTGGCATATAAATGTGAGATAATGCATTTTTTATTTTTGTATATTTACAAATAAAATAATTGGACATATAAATGTCCTCTAAAAGGTGTTTTAGTTAATTTTTTTCAAGGCTAACTTCAGCTTTACCAAAGTTCTTAGAGCTAAATACAAAGTTAATTGTAATTTTTAAGAAACCGTGTATTTAATTTGTTGAGATGGGACAAGTCCATGTGTGGATTATTAAATTATATTGTGCAACATACCTATACAAAGAACCCATTTCTAAAAGTTGTAATTCGAAGTGGTGGGTCTAGTAGGGACTTTCTGTACCGATCGTCATCAGAGCGCGCGTTTTAAAAATTAAACTTATTTAAATTAAACTTAATTAAACTTAAATTAGTTATTTCTACTTATTGACTCGCCTTTTCTTTTTGACACCTTTTTATTCGTTTATACTTGTTACCTGTCCTATCCATAACGGCAAGAAAATATGAAGTTAATGAAATTAAGTAAAAATTCAATACCCCATAATCTAGTGCGTAAAATCCCGATAGATGTCGCACATTTCGCTTCTAAAATATTTTGAAATACACTTTACATTTATTAATTTTTACTTTGTTATTTAATAAAACGTAAAGATTAAATCACATTTGATTTTATATAAATAAATCGTGATATTTAACCAATTTTTACAAACACGTTTTTTTGTTAATGTCAAAATGATGTCAAAACAAACATAACCTTAAATCAAAAGCAGAGTATTTTTAAAGGTATTTATAAACACTTTTATGAATAGAGAAGCAGAAAGTAATGTTGCAACGGTACACGACAAACATTTTGAATAGTCTTAGACCACGTAAGTTCAGAGTGTATACTCTGAACTATGTAATACAATCAATAATGCAAAGCATACAATTAAAATTAACCACTTCTATAGTTGCAGCAAATTTCTGTATTATGAGCGATAAAATGCCATTGAAGAAGATGAAATATGATGGGAGGAGTAAGAAGAGGAAATGGGAGGAAAGACGGAGTGATCATGGCGAAGCGTTTGAGGTTAAACGGGATAAAACGGAAGAACGTGTTAAGAAACGTAAATACGCTCTGTTATTGGGTTACTCTGGATCTAATTACTTTGGGATGCAGCGGTTGGTTGATTTTAAAGGATCTTTCTTTAATTATTAAAGTGAAGGATTCTTCACTTTAAATGTGGGGTAATTTTCGGATTTTTAGTAATGCGTCTATGAAAACTATAGAGGAGGAATTGTTTAAAGCGTTTTTGGCGAGTGGTCATATATCGGAGGAAGCATTTAATCATCCACAAAGTATACAATTTCAAAGGGCTGCTCGTACTGATAAAGGGGTGTCCGCTGCTAGACAAGTTGTTTCTTTAAAATTACGTAAGCAAAAAATAAAAGAAAATGGTTGATTATATTGTTGCTTTCGTATTATTTAGCCGAAGTAGTTGATATGGAAAAAATTAATAACAACTTACCGGAAGTTATCCGAGTTTTTGGATCTAAAAGGGTAACTAAAGGATTTAATAGTAAATCACAATGTGATGCACGGACGTATTTCTATATGCTTCCAACTATAGCATTTTCAAATGACCAGGAGGAAAAATCTATTACGGAATTTAGATTAAACAAATCTTCACACGAAAGAGTTAATGAAATATTAAGTAAATTTATTGGTACTAAAAACTATCATAACTTTACTTCAAAAAGACTTCCTAATGATCCCAGTTGTAATAGGTATATATTATCGTTCGATTGTGAGGATCCAATTATTCGAAAAGATGTAGAATTTGCCATTTTAAAAGTAAAGGGTAAAATATTTTTGTTATACACCTATATTTTTATTATCTTTGTTTGTAGTTATTTGTTATAATAGAATTTTTATTTAGGTCAAAGTTTTATATTACATCAAATACGGAAAATGATCGGCTTAACAATTGCCATCATTCGTGGATACACAACCGAAGATATCTTTACAAAAGCTTTTGCTTTAGACAAACTAAATCTACCAAGAGCACCTGGTTTAGGTTTAGTCTTAGATTTTGTCCATTACGATCGATACAACGTTAGATATGGCAGCGATGGTATACACGAAACGTTAGAATGGAAAGAGCTGGAGGAAACCGTTGATGCATTCAAAGAAAAATATATTTATCCTACAATAATCGATACAGAGATCAATGAGGGTGATATGATAACCTGGGTGGAGAAATTATCGACACATACTTTTGATGTTATGGATGGCGATGAACAACAAGAAGAGAGCAGTGAGGAAAATGAAGAAGATACAGTTGATACGATTGAAGAAGAACAAGAGGAACCAGTTGGAGATGAACAGATTAAAGTAAACTTGGAGAAAGAAAAAAGTGTATTGAATACAAAGATAGATAATGAAATAATAAAAAAGGCACCAAAAATATCGTTGTGAATACATAGTATTTGTAGAATGGAATAAATCATTTTATATGGTATTTTTTTATTGATTGTTGTTTATTCGCTGTGTAATTTTCCACTTTGAATTACCCAAGTGTCTATTTTAGATGATAATTCTTGTATATGAATTGAGTGAGGAATTAATAAATATGATACATAAAACTATTTTTGAATTCTTTTCAGTATGCCATTCTACTAAAATAAGGGATAGTTTACAGCATTTTCTAACACTTAACACAACTGGCATTACTATCAAATTATACTTGCAAATGTTTAAGTGTTTCATTACAAACAAAAGTACATCTGTCGCCAAAATTATGTTTTGCCGTGTTTTTGTTATCGCACGTACTAATAAGTAGTATTTCGAAATGATAATGTTTCCGAAACCACATGTCCTACCTGTATAATCCCTTTGTGGGTATATAAGGCTGTAAGAACAAGTGGTAAACATCAAAGTTATGTAAAATGTTCCTTAGAAAGGTTTATGTTTTGTTATTTTCTGCGTTTTTTGTAGTAAACAATTCTTTATCCTATAATTATTTGAAAAGATTCCAGTTTGGCCGAAATGATGATTATGAAATTATTTTTCTACCGGTGGTTTTACCGAAACGTGGTGCAATTAGTGAAAATGGAGAAGAAGTGAATGAAATTTCAGTTTTTCAGTTTACAGCTTTTGGGCGGTAATGTATTTAATTATAATGTGATTTTTGGGATAAAAACGCACTTTTAGTAAAATCGCAATGAATTTAAAAGAAAATAACAAGTTACTATCCAAAAATTTCAAAACATTTATCCATGATGGACGCAACTCGAAAATTCTACCAAGCTTCAACAAATCTTGTTTATTATTATGTAAAAACCACGGTATGGTTGCTTCAATAAATTATTGTGATCCAGATTTGATTGTAAGTTTAAGTTTAAGAGATATCCAAATTTTAATTTGTGTTTATTTCAGAACGGATTTATATTTCTGGATGATGTAACTTTAGAAATCAGTCCAATTCCAGCAGAATTTAAAGAATATGTTGAATATAAAAAGAATTTGTTAGACTTTCACGTTAAAGGAAGTGTTCCCCACATAATAAGAAAAATTTCACATATTTCTCATAGAATTAAAAATGACTTTTTGAGAGCAGAACAAACGGGTTCATTTACGTTAGAAGTTGCTCTATTTTTCGATGAATATGCTTACAAAATATTTGCACCTTACCTCTCTTACGATGATGGTAAAATACAAAATATGCTGTTGGCTTATTTGAACGGTGTAAGTTTATTAAATATTTTTTGTTTATCAGTGCACAAGCTTGACATGTATACGTTTTAAGGTTCAAGCTTTATATCATCATCCAACGCTTGAAGGATCTTTAGAAATTGTTGTTGTGAGAATGGATATTTATAAAACACAACCGGAAAATTTGGTTACCTTTAGTGGAGAGAGCAATCAACTGTTAGACTCTTTCTGTTCTTACCAAGACAGTCTAAATATTGAAGATGACTCCCATCCAAATCATTGGGATATGGGCCTTTATATATCAGGGTTGGATTTTTTTACTTTTGATAGAAAAGGTTATAAAGATTATGGGACTATGGGGTTGTCTACAGTAGGCGGTGTTTGCCATCGAAAATATTCTTGCGTAATTGCTGAATTTGGAAGTACTGACGTTTTTGGAAAACCTTATCCTACCGCTGGATTCACCAGCGTGTATGTTTTAGCCCACGAAATAGGACACAAGTAAGTTTAACACTTAAAGAAGATTACTAGTTATACACTTGGAGCACGTATGAAATTGTAGCCTAGGAATGCATCATGATGGAGTGAAAAACGACTGTCCCACTGATGGATTTATAATGTCCGCGTCAAGAGGAGCTGCTGGTGGTGAAACTCAGTGGTCAAAATGCAGCGCCCAAGTAATGCAAAATCTAAAGTAAAGCTATTTTAATCCAATTCGCAGAATTGGCTAACACATTTTTGTAATGTTCTAGCAAGAAGAAGTGTTTAGAAGATGACGGCACGTCTCAATACAATCATTCTCAGTTTTTGGAACTACCAGGTCGCTTGTACTCTACCAAAAAGCAATGCGAGATTTTTCTGACTGATAGTAATGCATACGATGCAGAAAACCAAGAGAATGTTTGTCAAAATTTAAAATGCAGAATTCCAAACGAATCACATTATTATTTTGCTGGACCACCTTTGGCTGGAACTCTGTGTGGAATAGAGAAGGTATCAAATCTGAGGACTTATATATAAAAAAAATATTAAAGACCTTTTTATTTAACGTAATATATGTTTGGACACATTTTTTTGCAGTATTGCTACGCTGGAGATTGCATAAAATCTCCTAATGGTCATACTCGAACTGCACTTTGGGGCCAACGGATAGATCATATCCAAACCAATATAAATAAACCAACAGGTCAAATCAAGAACCTAAAAAGTTCTGATGTACCAAGTGCTGCAAACACAGTGGGGAAAGAGGTGAAGTCGTTTAATTCATTTCTAATTTATTATTATAAAATTTGTACTCATTGTTATTAGATCGGTTTAAGAAGAATAGCTTACGCGTCTCAAAAGTGCAAACTTTTTTCTCGCATTCTCACGCAATTGGATTCTAAAGGTGTCGGTTTACAATCACCATACGAACCAGGTAATATCAGAAGATGTTGGACGTTAGCTTTTTTGTACTTGATATTTTATTCGTAGATCGTTTGTGGGTGGCTTGTGCAGTTTTCTGTCGAAAAAAAGATGGGTCATACAGCAGTCCTAGTATGGAGTTGAACGACACAGGGATATCTCCATATTTTCCAGATGGTACTTGGTGTCACCAACAAAATGGACAACATTATTATTGCATGGACCATAATTGTTTACAAGAGGTAACTAATTTTGTTTTGACCCAATTATACATCTAGTACAGAAAGCAATTGCATTATCTTTTGTGTTTCGCAGGGAGTAAATGCCAGAACTTTGGATTTAGATTTGGAAATTTTACAAAACGAAATAAGGGATGAAGACTGGATAAACTTTTTAGAAAACGACAAATAGTGTAGATTTTGTACTCAAACAGAATGGATAGAATGGTATTTGTAGCATATTTGTCTGCTAAAAATATTGAACGAAACGATAATTAATAAAAAAACGTTAATTAATAAAAAACGAGTTATTTTTTGAAATAAAAAATACTTTCGTCATATTCGTCATATAGTTCATTATTATTAGTAGCAGATGATATTGTATGATTTTTTAAAATTAAGCTTTTTCAAGTTGTTTTTTCCATTGTTGCAACAAATTAAAATATGTTAATTTGCTCCAAAGTTATGTTAGGGAGGAACTTGATGGTACAAGTTTATTGCTCGCATGATTTTTTTTAACTTAAGATTTTCCAAGTTCCTTTTTTCTATTGTTACAATGTTTTGCAGAAAACTGAATAGAGCTTATTAGAATGCTTGTTCTTTTAGCTTTCTTTTAGTATACAACAAAATAAAATATCCTAATTTGTTCAAAAGTTATGTTAGAGGCAGACTTGATGGTGCAATTTTATTACGCGCATGAATTTTTTTAAATTAAGTTTTTCCAAGTTGCTTTTTCCATTGGTGCAATGTCTTGCAGAAAACTTAATAGAGCTTATTAGAAATCTTGTTCTTTTAGCTTTCTTTTAATATACAACAAATTAAAATATGTTAATTTGCTCCAAAGTTATGTTAGGGAGGGACTTGATGGTACAAGTTTATTACTCGCATGAATTATTTTAAATTAAGTTTTTCCAAGTTGGTTTTTCCATTGTTACAGTGTTTTGCAGAAAACTTAACAGAGCTGATTAGAAAGCTTCCTCTTTTAGCTTTCTTTTAATATACAGCAAATAAAATCTCTTTTTTTTTTTCAAAAGTTATGTTAGGGGCAAACTTGATGGTACAATTTTATTACTCGCATGAATTTTTTTAAATTAAGTTTTTCCAAGTTGCTTTTTCTATTGTTTCAATGATTTGTAGAAAACTTAATAGAGCTTATTAGAAAGCTTGTTCTTTTAGCTTTCTTTTAATATACAACAAATTAATATATGTTAATTTGCTTCAAAGTTATGTTAGGGAGGGACTTGATGGTACAAGTTTATTACTCGCATGAATTTTTTTAAATTAAGGCTTTCCAAGTTGCTTTTTCTATTGTTACAATATATTGCAGAAAACTTAATAGAGCTTATTAGAAAGCTTGTTCTATTAGCTTTCTTTTGATATTCAACAAAATAAAGTATGTTAATTTGCTCCAAAGTTATGTTAGGGAGGGGCTTGATGGTACAAGTTTATTGCTCGCATGATTTTTTTTTAAATTACGGTTCTCCAAGTTCCTTTTTTCTATTGTTACAATGTTTTGCAGAAAACTTAATAGAGCTTATTAGAATGCTTGTTCTTTTAGCTTTCTTTTGATATACAACAAAATAAAATATCTTAATTTGTTCAAAAGTTATGTTAGGGACAGACTTGATGGTACAATTTTATTACTCGCATGGATTTTTTACATTAAACTTTTCCAAGTTGGTTTTTCCGTTGTTAAAATATTTTGTACAAAACATAATAGAGTTTTTTAGAAAGCCTGTTCGTTTAGCTTTCTTTTGATATACAACAAATTAAAAT
>JAWQRJ010000407.1:0-21614 GCA_033557515.1 Diorygopyx duplodentatus | reverse complement strand
ACCAATGAATTCAGCTTCAAAAAAGAGCTTCAGACACCGACATCAGATTTGAGCTATCTAGCACCAAAACACGACTTCCCATTTAAAACCATCGAAAATGGGACACCTGTACAGGGTGTTAAAAAAACTCAAGTTGGGTAGTGTTTAGAATAAACGGGACACATGTATACTGGGTGGCACAAAAATCTTGAAATCCCCTGATAACTTGATTGAACGGAATAGAAACCTCTACGTATAGAGGTTTCTAATTTCGGAAGATTGTGTCACAAAATGTATATAATTTTTCGGTAACCCCCTTACCCTTATGGAACAGGGGACTGGTTACCAAAAAATCTCAAAATAGAACAAGGGGTCGCCTGGGGATCTGCTCATTTGCAAGGTACTTTGATGATAAAAAGTTATGGTCATGAAAACAAAAATTACCAAAATGAAAATCCCAGAATGGAACAAGAGGTCCACTTTGCGATTTACTGCAAAGGTATTTCGAAGGCAAGTATTAAGTCGCTATGATCTCCAAATCCAGAGTTTGGCTACGAAAATCAGTTAAAATTCTCTTTGTTGTTCTTTTACGTTTCCGTTCTCTGCATGGCGTGTATGTGTTATGTGTTTGTGATTGTTTTTCATCAGGAATATGCTTTAAATGAAAATCAATTGAGACACAGTGTGGGGCGCCATTACTATATGTAAGTGTTACTTGACGGTGGGCTAGTCGGTGGTAAAAACTGGTTTTAACATTATCCAACATATTCCAAGTTTTAAGGTTTGCTTTTATACACACGCTCTTTTATGTATCCTCAAAAGGAAAAATCAAGTGGTGTCAGGTGAGGTGATTGTTGTGGTCACTCGATTGTGCACCTTCTTCCTATCCATCTTCCAGGAAAAACATTTAGAACATTTTGCATTTCTAGTTCTAAATGTGAGGGGTGCACTATGTTACTGAAGCCAAACTGTATCAAAATCTGGGACGAAAATGTCACTGGGATGCTGCAAACAGTGCTATCTCGCAACATAGCCCAGTATTTTTACGCTGTTAGAGTACCTTCAATAAAGACCTGTTATGTGGCGTCATAATTCCATAATTCCCGGGTCATCATCCATTTTTTTGCTTCATAATTTCGCAAAATTTTAATCGGTCAAAATTACTGACGGTCAAAATCTTCGCCACCAATTCCCGCCAGCTTTTCGTACAGAGATATGGGGTAGTTTCACACAACAAATATCAATTGCACATAGCTTAGGTTTTAGAAATAAACTAGTGCAATTGAAAATTTGAACTTTTGTACAGTGTTATTTTCAAAAATTTAAACACTAAATAATGAAGCAAATGTATCAAAAATTTCACTGAAAAAATGTCAATGATTGTAAAGAAAAGTGCTTAGTTTTATAAAAATAATATAAATCATCTGCAACTTGATTAATTCCCGAACTATAAATTATCAAATTTTGGTTCAATCTTACTGTAAAGGATTTTTATAATTTATTTATGTGGTGTGTCTAAAAAGTCAAATTTACGTAAATAATTTACAAAACACTTTGAAATGTTCACGAGTTATAAACACAACTCAGTTTCACACAAAAACAGTTTCACACAACATATATCATTTGTACATAACTTAGGTTTTTAGAAATATACTACTGAAATTGAGAATTTGTACTTTTGTGTAGTGTTATTTTAAAAAATTCATACCACAGCAAATAATTAAGCAAATTCATTAAAAGTAATTAAGCAAATTTGTTGAAAACTTCACACATTGTAAAGAAAAGTGTTTAGTTTTAGTTACAAACAATATATATCATCTGCAAGTTGATTAATTCCAGAACTATAAATTATCAAATATTGATTCAATCTTACATTAAAGGATTTTTATAATTTATTTATCTGGTGTGTCTAAAAAGTCATATTTACGTAAATAATTTACAAACCACTTTGAAATGTTCACGAGTTATAAACAAAACTTAGCTTCACACAAAAACAGTTTCACACAACAAATATCAATTGTACATAACTTAGGTTTTAGAAATAAACTAGTGAAATTGAGAATTTATATTTTTGTGTAGTGTTATTTTAAAAAATTCATACCACAGTAAATAATTAAGCAAATTCATTAAAAATAATTAAGCAAATTTGTTGAACACTTCACAGATTGTAAAGAAAAGTGTTTAGTTTATTATCAAATTTTGGTTCAATCTTACATTAAAGAATTTTTATAATTTATTTATGTGGTGTGTCTAAAAAGTCATATTTACGTAAATAATTTACAAAACACTTTGAAATGTTCACGAGTTATAAACACAACTCAGTTTCACACAAAAACAGTTTCACACAACAAATATCAATTTTACGCAACTAGATTTGTTTTAAAAATAATGTAGTGAAATTAAGAATTTGTACTTTTGTGCAGTATTTTAAAAAAATTATACATCAGTAAAATAATTAAGCAAATGTAACAAAAATTTCAGAAATTGTAAAGAAAAGTGTTTAGTTTTAATAACAAATAATATTAATCATCTGCAACTTCATTAATTCCAGAACTGTACATTATCAAATTTTGGTTCAATCTTACGATAAAGGATTTTTATAATTTATTTATGTGGTGTGTCTAAAAAGTCATATTTGCGTAAATAATCTACAAAACACTTTGAAACGCTCGCGAGTTATAAAGAAAAGTCAGTTTCACACAAAAACAGTTTCACACAACAAATATCAATTTTACATAACGTAGGTTTTAGAAATAAACTAGTGAACTTGAGAATTTGTATTTTTGTGTAGCGTTATTTTAAAAAATTCATACAACAGTAAATAATTTTGCAAATCCATCGAAAGTTTCACAGATTGTAAAGAAATGTGTTTAGGTTTAGTTACAAATAATATAAATCATCTGCAACTTGATTAATTCCAGAACTGTAAATTATCAAATTTTGGTTCAATCTTACGTTAAAGGATTTTTATAATTTATTTATGTGGTGTGTCTAAAAAGTCATATTTACGTAAATAATTAACAAAACACTTGAACCGCTCGCGAGTTATAAACAAAAGTCAGTGTCAAAAAAAATGTGTTCTTTTTCGAATTCCTACAGGCGTCATCGCTTTCCAAGCACCAGAAAAAACAACCAAAACGATTCGGTTTACGGATTAATGCATGCGGTGACCCCGAATACATTTATGTATTGATACTCTTGACTTTCCAAAAGTGTGTGACAACCAACAAAAGTACGTAAGTAAAATTATACTTTTATATACAGGGTGTCTACAGTAGATCGTCCATTAGAAATATATGGGGAACGGTTAAAGCTCGAAGTCTGACTATATGGGTTTGAATACGGTAGGAAGGGAACTAAAAGATAAAAATATTTTAAATAAGCTGGCGGTTCTGTTTATACCGAAAGTTGTTATTTTAAATGTTTTGAATGTTTTAAACAGCTTTGTTATTTTAAATAGAATGACCCAAATTTTAATTGTCTTTCTTAATCTACATTCAATTTTCAACAACTTTCGTAATACGTTTGCCAGGCCTAAACTTATTCGTTTTCGAGATATTGATTTTTTTCGCAAAAATTATGCAACCGCAGCAGCATTTTGACTAATTATTACTTGAGGCATTAACCTTTTCAGAAACACATCCGGCGGGACGTTCTTAAGTACATTTACAAAATAATGTAGTTATAGCTTTAGCTTATTTTTCATACAAAATGTTCAAATCGATCTCCATTTCTTTCTAAAAAATCAAAATTCTTGATTATACTCCACTGGCAGTTGCATTTCGAATTTGAATCGGATCTAATGCATCAAAAGCTCCTCGAACTCGATTTTCCAATTCTCCTCCGGTGTTCACCGGGGTAGAATACACAGTGCTTTTGATGTTACCCATAGATAAAAATCTATCGAAGTGAGGTCTGGCGATCTTGGAGGCCAGTTCCATGTATCCAATCATCGAAAACATCGTTCTTCGAAGTCATTTATCAATTCATAAGTCACGTGAGCAGTGCAGTGCGTCGGGACTACATCTAATTGGTACCAACACGATTGTAGTTCATTTAATGTTAATATCTCTAAAAAGTTTGCCGCCGCTGTTCTTAGGATTTCCAAATATATTTCCCTATTTAAAATGTCGTCGTAAATAAAATACCGAAATTGGTTGTTGTACAACAAACAAAATAGGTTGAAACTAAATTTATTTTGAAAGTTCCAATCGGGCGTCACATGAGGATTTGGTGTGCACAAAAGTGAAGATTTGGACCATTAAAAATCCTCTCTCTAGAAAATTTCGCTTCGTCCGTTCAAATAATTGTTTCCAAAAATATTGATTCTTCTTGATTCTCACAGAATTCTCGTCTTTTGCCCTGCGTCTTGTGGATGCATCGCTGCAGTTGCTGAAAATTTAAAAGAATGAAATCTGTTTTTCCTTAAAATCTTCTGCATTGAGCAACGAGATTTGTCCAAATCAACTACTGCGGCACGAAGTGAGACGTTTGGATTAACATGAAAGTCTGCTAAAACCACAGTTTCTCATGACTTATAAAATTGGTTTGTAACCTTCTGAATTTTCAACGTTCTACTTATTATTAGCTGGCATTACCATGAATAATAAATAAATTGAGATTAGAATAGGGAAGAAACATTGCGAAACTGAGATTAGAATAGGGAAGAAACATTATTAGAATAGCATTTCTGATAACAAATTTAATGGGGCCGTAGGGAAAAACATAAGCAACAACTCGTTTATAGCATCAGATCCAGCTTGAAGAACTGTTAGTTTTTACCTGAAAGTTCTTCAATTTTGATCTTGGATGAGTCTTCAAGGATGTTGTAACATTAGCGATAGTAGGCTTTGAGCAAAACGAAATTTAAAGAACTTTATTCAGTACATTTTCTAGTCTAGTAAAATAACTTTTGTTACTAAATTATTTATCTGTGAATATTTCTGTATACTCGTAATTTTTCAAATTGTTGAATGAAAAATAACCAAGGTAGGAACCATTTAATGTAAAATAATAAATTGTTATGGAATGTTTGCATACATTGTTAAGAATATATTTGCAACTCGCATATAATTCACTTCTGTATTTAAACTGCTTCTTTCGCATGCGCTTCGTGCACGTGAAAACGGTCCTACGTGAAACACTTTAACCCCTGCCGTCGCAATCTTACCGCAAACGTCGACTGCAAAGTTCGCCCTCCGCCACGCGACATAATAATTACGGACAACAAGGTACAATTTCCAAACCGGTAAACGGAACGGTGGGCCGGTTTCCGGAAGAACTTCCGGAGTGGAAGTACAGGTGTTCCCATCTCCGTCCCCCTTCAACCCTACTCGAGTTCTGAAAGCGGCACGCCTTGTAAACATGAACATATTGAACGTGTAGCTACTGCGCCGCGTCGGGGAAACGTCTACCCCACGCCGAAAATAGTGTTTGTATAATGGAGAAATTCGCTGGGGTGCGCTGTGTTTGGAGAACTTCGACAAAATTTAGTTTCGATGTAGGCAAAATCTTATAATAAATATGGGTATTCTGGTCTAAAGTGATTTCTGAATGGATATAGTCGCTCACTAACATTGTAGCATAAAAAAAATAAAGAAAAAGAATATTTTACATTTACTGTTAACAAGTTCCTAGCTGACAAAATGATTTCATAAAATAATAATTACAGCGCCTGGAGGCTGCTGATGGAAGTGGGATGCCTTGCAACTGAAGAGGCAGCACAATGGGCTCAACGGGGCCTCATTGCAGCGGGAAAAACCGCACCCCTCACATTCAGATCCAGGGTCACAGATTATGACCGCGTGATGTGATCTGGTTGAAATAAGAAATTGATCTGTATTTGACCCTAAGGGTTCGCTCTGCAAAATTTGATGAATTACACACAAGACATAAATTGTACTTACCCTTCCGTTGGCCGCACATAAAATCGTACGTTCTGAGTATTCGGTAAAAAAAACTCCTTCCTATTTTGTTTTACCGTAGTTTTATTACATGACTCTTCTAAAACTGTTTACAATATACAAGAGGGCCAATGGAACTGGTAAAATTCATTGATTGACTAGTGAAGGGAGGAACCATGATAACATAACCTAAAACAATCACAAAATACTGGCACGTAAAAACAAAAAAATTGACAAAATCGTCACTTTTGCCGCATTTGAACAACGTTATATGTATAACAAAAACGATAAATAAAATATATCTACTAAAATAAATAAAATATACACATTCTCTTTTTTTCTAGTAACCTTCGACTCTCGAATTTGTACTTATTTATAAACAAAGGAATGTCCATGAACACTTTTTTTTAGATAGAAACAAAAATAAATAATAATAAGAAGAATTATTTACAATTGACTATGTACAATTTCGTTTTATGTATAAGCGATACGAAATGATATGTTCATTTTCTCTTTTTCTCCCTAAAACGTATAGACTAGTAAAAATTGATATGCTTCGTCGTACCCTGTTCAAAAAACAGAACTGAATTTATTGCTTTTACAGTAATCATTATAACCCGACAACGAAACACATATTATTATATTTACAAATTTATAAATCAGCATTGTCTAAAATATTGCACTTTTAAACGGACTCTCCCCGTCTTACGAAAAGTCCTCTTCGAAAATATCACTAGAAATACTGATAATTTTCACCTTTTATACATCAGTTATTTTACCCTTAATCGTAATATTTAATAATAATACTGTGCAAGGAAAGAATGGGCATAGCCATTTTTTATGTTCACTATGTACAATTTATTCATGTTTAAATTTAGCTTTTATTTCAATAAAAGTTTAGTGAATATTAATTTTTTGTATAAAAATTGTACTAATTTATAATTAATTATTTCGTAATTTCTTTACAATTTCAGCGGTCTTTAGCTAGTTTCCTATTTAAGATGTTGTTAAATATGTACAAGTGCAAGTTTTAAACAGTAGTTACATCAGGAGGTTTAGGTGTTTGAGAAACGAGACGTAGGTGATCTTATGTTTACTTTAGAATGGTCATGCTATGTTTACTAGACAGTGAGATTTATATTTTTCAACTTGAAAATAAATTTTGGAATGACTACTATTTCTAGTCTTTGACATTTTTCGTAAAATCGAATCATGACAAGATCTAAGGTCTCTAGAGTTTTTTTATGACAACTATTAGTAGTGTTTATGTAGGATGCTTTCTTGTCCTTCTATTGTGTCATTCTGCTATTTTCAAAATTTTTTATTCTCTGTGTGTCTCTTTCTGTATCTGAGGATAAATTTCGCAACTGAAAAAAGTGCAGTAAAGACATTTCATCTTTAAGTTTCTCTTGGTAGCATAACGATTTTGACTAAACTTTGGCATTTAAACTTTTATTTTTAATACGAAGATATGATCCAAAAAGATAGCCACTTTTTAGATAGTTACAGCAATCATTCTGAAATTAGTCAAATTGAAAAATTTAAATAACATTGTAGTAAATTTTATGGAATGACCAACAAATTTTTAAATTTCACTATAGTTGTCTTTAAGTATACCCGAAATATTGATTGTATTGATATTGATCGTAGCACCCTTTAAGATCACCTCTGTCCAGATTTTCGTTAGGAAACTCGCTCTTAACCGCTTCATATCAATTCACAGGGAAACCGAAGTTGACATCAGGTCAGTGTTGCGCAGCAAACTTCATGCGCTTCTGCTTCTGTCGCTGATTGCAAAACCACACCCTAACCACGTTTTTCTTCAGGTCCAGCTTCTCGGCTATCGCGGCTATCTTCTCTCCGGAAGGCCTCGGTTGAACGGCGAAGTATGCTTCCAGACTCCTCTTCTCCGGCGCCGCTATCGACGTCCTTTTTCTCTTCTTTTCCCCAGCAGGAAGGACACTTGGAGCGTCTGGGTCACGTCTTTTGTTCTTCGCCTGCGCTTCCGCCTCCTCCAGCCACGCCTGGAGAATCGGCTTCAGCGCGATCATGTTGTTGTGGCTTAACGTTAACGATTCGAACCTGCATATGGTGGATTGCGACAGAGCGCCGACTCCGGGTAACTTCAAGTTGGCCAAGGCCTTCCCCACGTCGGCTTGCGTGACTCCCAGTTTGATCCTCCGTTGTTTAAACCTCTCGGCGAACGCTTCCAGCTCCCTGGGATCCGTGTCTGCATCAGGATGTAGGCCCGCCACCGCCGCGGCGGCCGCCGCCGCCGCCATTGCCGGATGGTGAGCTCCAGGATGGCCTCCATGATGACCTGGGTGATGACCAGGCGCACTATGCCCTGACAGAGGTCCACCGTGGTGATGATGGTTCATCATGTGGTTCATTCCGTACGAGTGCATGTGAGACGGTGTTTCTGACATCGGGGTTAGTGTCGTCATCGATGAGGTAGAAATTGGGTCGAGCATTTCCAAACCGTCCATGTGACTCATCTGAAACAATGTAAAATAGAAAGATAATTCAAGTATATTATGCAAGTAGACGACATGTTATATGAAGTATTCTTAGAAATTTCAATTAAAATAAAACGTAGCAAATCGGATCACCCTGTAATTCTTTTCTTACCAAAAATCTGTAGTCTATTTTACAGAACCGTATGTATGCTTACGAAATTGGTAAATACATATTTTGGAAATAACTTATGCCAATGGTGCTTCCTTCTCAAAAATAAAAAAGCGATAGTTATTTTTCATTTCCAGCTTTGGATTACTGTAAACAATGAGCATCCATTTTTCCATATCTCTTATAGTCGTCCAGCGCCTTTATGAAAATATCCAAATTTATTTAGAAATGCTAATGATCTACGGTCGTTGCGACCGAAATGATAGCAAAGCTGCGCAAGAGTATGCAAGAAGGTTCCCCGACAGAAGACATCCAGATAGTCATGTAATTTTAAGAGTAATACAACGAACACTTCAAACTGTTTCATCTATTCCATCAAGTAATGGTACAAACATACAGGGTGTAGGACCCTGTATATTGCCAGATACCCGATATATGTTTTGTTTATCTACCATATCTCTTAATAACCACATAATTTACAACATATTGAAGGTTGTTCTTCAGTCTTAGCTCACCAAGAAATCTTTTTGGAAAATTTTACCTCTGAGATTAAAACAAGAACAAGCTTCTAAATACCAAAGTCGAAGTTTCTCATATTTTGGTAACATGTTGCAGCTTGGATAGACCGCTTGGTCTCCCGTAGACCGCCCATTAGAAATATGGGGGGAACGGATAAAGCTAGAAGTCTGAATATTTGGATTTGAATATGGTAGGAAGAGAACTAAAAGATAAAAATATCTTCAATAAGCTGGCGGTTCCGGTTATACCGGAAGTTGATAACAGCTTTGTTAATTTAAATGGAATGATCCCATTTATTTTTTCTTAATCTGCAATTTTCAACAACTTTCGTAATATGTTTGCCAGGCCTAAACTTAATGGTTTTCGAGATGCTGAATTTTTTCGCAAAAATTATGCAACTGCAGCAACATTTTGAAAAATCGAATTTTCATAATTAGACTTAAGCGATAATGTTCATACTTCATTAACCATTAGTTGAGACATTGAACGCTTCAGAAATATACTCGGCGGGAAGTTTTTACGTACATTCTTTACAAAATTGAATTTTGAAATAAAAAAAGTTTAAATGACAAAAAGTGATTTTTTTAAATGGAACCTACCAATTATGTTTCTCATCGAATGTATAATTAAAATCCTCGTTAAACGGTATTAGGTTTTCCTATACCTAAATTCCCATTATTTAAGGTTTTTCGAGCTCTTGATGCAAATGCGATACTTTGATAATACATTCATTTATCGTAAACTGATTAATAATTACTCCAATGTTAATATTATCAATTTATTTATTATTCATGGTCGGTGCCGACTTTTAGCATTATCCATTCCCCATATATTTCCATGGGCGGTCTACGGTAGACAACCTGTATATATTATACATGTATTTGAGACGTTCCAACCATGATTTACATCCATAACGTAAATTTGGTATTATGTAGGTACATAATTTTCTAAAAGTTACAATATATTCAGTTCGGGTACTTTTAAAGCAACTGTACATAATTTGTATATTGTTAGAAAATCCAAATAGAATTACAGTAATTAATAAGAACACAGTAGTTTTTTGTAACCTCAAAACTTTGTTTTTTATACCAAATACAATTCGTGAAATGTGCTGTTACTGATCTGCATAATTGTGGGAGGTTATATTCGCTAGGTTTCGCTATTTCTACCATCGCATCGCCAGGAATTGGTATAAAAAATGAGAAGCGAAAATTACACAAACCGTTAAATGTAAGTCTAAATTTAGTTAAACGTATGAAATTTTGTTTGAAAACAATTTCAAACTTACTTATGTCTAATAATAAGAAATCAACATTGGGTGTTTGTTAGAAACATTGAAATTTGGAAGCATCACGAGTCGTAGTTGAGTCACATTAAATTTTTTTTTAATTATAACACGCCAATATATAAATTTTTTGTATTTAATGGAGCTTTTATCTTTGTAGTGGTAGTAGGTAATACCTAAAAAGTTTATACTATTATTATTTTCATGTTCGATAGTAAATTGCACTTTGTTCTAAAATGAATTAATATATTGATGAAAGCTACTGATGTTTTGTGTATAGTTGTTATTACTCCAAATTACAAGAATATCATCTACATATCTGCTTCACAAAATAATATTTATTTGTTGTTATTCTGTTGTTCTACTCATTGAAGTTCCATGAGGTTCATGAATACATTTGACATTAAAGAAGTAAGCGGCGACCCCACAGGTGTCCGTCGTTAAAGTTGTAAATAACGTTGTTAAATTGGCAGTGTCTTTGTTTTATACAAATTTAAAGAAGACTTTTCTATTATCTCAAAAAGATTAGTATTTTTGTTATGACCAAAAGACCAAAAAACGTTTCTTGAGTCTGTACTTATTATATACTCCATACACAGATTAAAGAAACATTTCAAAATTTTTTGTCTGGATATAGTAGATTTCACTCTACTAACATTAAGAAAAAACATCTGATCTCGATCGTTTTTCGTCTTCCTAATCCATTCGAGAGAGGTGTTAACAAAAAACAAAAATTTAAACAGAAAATGTACTTCACTGTTACATAAACGTTGATTCTCTATGGAAGATGTACAGGCAGTGAAGAAAAATAGTAAAGTAAGTTAGTACTTCTTATTTTTCGTCTTATTTTTATTCCTGATAAGCTGCACTGAAAACTAATAATAACCGTCTTCCAAATAAATTCTCTTGCCTTTATGATCTTTGTCAAGAAGCCAAGAAATGTGTTTTTATCAGCTTTTTTGGATTAGTTCTTAGAAATGTATATGAAAAATAGTGCATCTTGGAATTTAATAAATACTTTTAATTAAAAAAAAATAGATCAAACCGCACCAATTGAATCATGATGATTCGGGTTTTGGCAGCTAAAAATTGCATTATAGAAAAGCAACATCCCATAATTCATCAGAAAAGCAACATCCCATAATTTCCCACTTGATTTCGAAAGTTGAGAAGACTTGATAAAAATGCAACACCACAGCTAAAGGATAGCTTAAATGGTTGAAACAGTTAAATTTTGAAGATATATATTTTGAAGCTCGATATACCAAAAATATTTTTTTTTAATCTAGAGAAGTATGTTTGAGTATATTTTTATTTACATATATAGCGAACTTTCAAATACTACAAACGGAAAAAACTAAAGAAGAACATCAAAAAGATATAGCAAATGTGAGTAATATTTTTGTAAGTTTATATTTTAACACGTTAATAGTTACATGTATTATTAATACATAATTTCTTTTAATTAAAATGTTACTTAAGTTTAATTAAAATGTTGCGTTGAATAAATCCAGTAGATGTGTTGTTTTATATTTAAAACAAGCGAATAACAGTAGCAATTTCTTTTATCAATTGCTTGTAACATCTTTCGTTACCTACTTCCTTAATCTGGCTTCCTATGAACCTTATCTGGAAATGAAAAGAATACATTAAAAATCAACGTCTCTATTAGTGTAACCATGTGTTTAAGTAGTAAAATGATGATCATGAAGTCAAATTAGTTGATTGATATTAATACTTTATATGGTAAAAGCCGAAATGAAAACAAACTTAAGCATGGTATGGTATATATTTTAATATAAAGCACACGACAGTAGGTAGGTTTTATTTGCACTATGTTTTTATTTTAAAAATAGTTATTAATATTCATGCAGGGACAATAAGTTGGTAACACCAACCAATGTACGACAGTGTTTTGTTTGGCGTTTAACCTCAAATATAACTATAAGAAAAAGTTTTGTTAACAAGCACGAAATAACGGTCACTGTAAACGATACATTTCAGCGCGATGTGTCTTAACAGCAGATTTAGATAGGGCCAGTCCATGATTAGATAGAAACTGGAAACTGCTGTAAAGATATGCCGGGAACTGTCGAGATAAGTTCAAGCAATTCCTTACAAGCAAATACCGGTGGAAACACCGAAAGGATCGATCAGAAACGCCCTTCCGTCGAAGCTAGCTCTGGTCGTACCGATCAACGAAGTTCGTCGTGAAAAACCTGTCGCGGTTCAGGGAGAACGCGCGCGGAGCCTCGTTCCGTTCAGACGGTAAATTGATATGCGTGGGCGGCGATGAAGGGGCCGCAAGGGGATTTGAAATTTTAGTTCAAATCAGCTTGATGAAGCAACAGGTAGTAACAAGTATTGCCATTTAATTGCTTATGTTCGATTTTGTGATGGAATGTCAGCAGTTGAAGAGCTACTTTTCTGCAATCTAATAGAACGAAGCAACCGCACTTGCAGTATTGCATGATTTTTTGAACGAAGCGAGCACACAGTGGAAAAACTGTGTCGGATTCTAGAATGTCTGGAAGATTCTACACTTTACAAGCGCTTGTGAGACATCAATTTCTGTAGGCTATCTGGACACATTGCGTGACTCACGAGAAAGCTCTTACTGCCAAAGAAGTTAGCCCTTAAAGACTTTTTTCTGCAGTTTGCAAAGATACATGCAGGGTTACTTTTCGGAAAATTTCTTCAACGTGTTTTCGAGTCAAGAAATTAAATAGCAATTTTCTTGGAAGAGAAAAATTATCAAGAAGCAGAAATGTTAAGAGATCACTTATTTGTGGATATATTCGAGAAATTAAATATCTGAAATCTTCAACTTCATGAAAAAAATATACTTATCTTAGGTATGAGTGACAAAGTAAATGCTTAAGTAGACTTCATAGACCTTACGACAAATGGCGAAATCGTAATTTGGAAATAAATCACTGTTTGAATTTCAGGTCCGGTTGGCTCATGAATTTTCACCTTCATGCATCCTATCTTTGCGAAATTGAATATTAAGTGGTGGATGCATTAAAGATAGATGATAGATCTCATCTAGGTATAGAAACAGAGCAACATTTTTCATAAGAAGGTGATAGATATATTACCTTCTTATGAAAAATTTTGCTCTGCCAGACAGATCCAAATAGTCACTAATCCTTTTCCCATTAATTATTGCTCACACTTTACTTAATTTTGAAATGCCATAGATATACTGGCAATACTGATATACAGTGTGGAATAGCCAAATGGAATAAATCTTCATATTTTGACACATTTCAAAAAAGGAAAGGCCGAAGAAATACGTCAATTTTAGATTCTAAAATAACATCCTGCAACGTAAAAATTTCACCCCTAAAGTGAATTCCCTTCGGATGACAGTTGTAACCCCCAAATTTTTTAATTGGAAGTGGAAGGGGTTTGTGATACCTCATTTGGAAGGTATTTTCATTCTCTATTCAAAAAGTCATGGTTTTAAACGCTATTGCAAAAATTAACAGTAAAAAACAAACAACAAACTAAAAAGTTCGTAACTAATCTGGTTTGTTCTTGATAATTAACAAAATACAAAATAAATCAATCACAATATGTGAGATTCGTAATATATTTCAATACATTTGAATTGTTTAGTTTTGATAGCTATAGAATATATTATATATATTATGTTTTTCTTGGTATATTATGTTAAATAGTTAATTAATAATAATAAAATTAAAAGAAATATTAAATATACCATTATATAAAACCAAGTAAGATAAGACATTTTTAGCAATTACATTGACAATCTAGTTATAGAATAATTTGAACTATTATGCGTATTATGTATACATAATAAATGTTGTTCTTCTATATTTACCACACATAGTATTTTTACTTTAAGAAAGTAAAAATACCATTACAGTCGATCGAATAGAATACTGTGTGGCAATCAGCGTCCCCTATCTCATTTAAGATTCACGAGGCCGTTATTTCGTGATAGGCTCCTACCCAATGCAGCCCATACCACTAGATTGATTACTTCCGGTGATGTGCTTGCTCCCTTTTGCTAGAACCTTGTGTAGTAGTAAATTGCAATTGAAATCATGTGGGTTTACGTTATTGCTTAACACTCGAGTAGGTGTGGTGCAAAATGACATTTTCATTCTAGTCACTATAACAATAACTTTACTTAGATAGAAGTCGTCTAATATCATAAATGTTTTATGTACTATATTCCAAAAATTGCTTAGTTTGAAAAAAGAAAAATAAACATCCAGTTGTTTAAAATTCGACTCTGGAAAATATTGTTTGGTATTTTAACAGCACCATTCGCAAAGGATACAAACACTTTGCTATGGCTTCGATAAGCCATCTGTCGACGTGTAATAAAAAGGGGGGAATGTGGCAGTAACCATCGAATTCCATGGCGTCATTACCACGTTACAGACCTCCCTGGAGTGCCATGAATTGAGGCTGCGAAAATTTCGGTTTTAAACGACAAAAAGTCAATTCGGCACCGGTGGCAGGAGTGAACTGGCGACCCTCTTCTTTAGCACACCCATGAAATTGTTGGGGCGTATGTGTATAGCGTATTTGCGATGCATTAGCTGCGGACTGAATAACATATAATACGGGTGATTTACAGCATAAAGTACTTTCATAGGATGCACTATTATCAGAAAGAATAGTAGGGCAATAGAACTCTGGGAAAATACGAGCACGTCATTTGTGGGGGTCCAGAAGTCTACAGGTGGTGCCAGAGACTGTGAACCATAGTGTCCTAGATCAGACAAAAAATTATATTATTAATTTATTAATTAATTATGCAACGATGAAGTGAGCAGTGCCTCCTAGAATTGTAAGTTTCTATTATTGAATTGTTCATATTTCAAAAATACAACTGTAGTTTATATCGCACAAGCACTTCCTCTTTCCAACTGTTATCAAATAGTGTCAAACATACTGGAAACTACATACTAAAAACATTGTTATAAAAATATTATTACGCCTAGATAAGTAGTTAGATGTTAAGTATGCAATTGGTATTCCTAGTGTATCTAAGGTATTGCAAAATGCACTGAGCAATTACATACTGGAAAAATAATATGCTGGAAATTAAAATATTTCGCAAAGTTACGATGTGTAGAAAACTATAATAGTGTACGAAAAGCTTTTCGTTTAGTGCAGAAAATTATATACATATTATATAGAATTATATACGTAGAAAGTTAAATCGACATTGAGAAGGATAAGAAATTAGATTTCCTCGATTTGACACTTAATAGAACACAAGACGGGTGGACATATGACATATTTCGTAAACCTTCTGCTATAACATTCCTATATCACTCCTTTCAATTCCTTTCACATCGTTTGGCTGTATTCCACTTCCGTTCCCACAACAGATGTTTCAAATATTCCTTAAGTAATGACAACAAAAAACTTGAATTAGAATACATATATCCACAACCTATAGCAAACCATAACGGACACCCCACAAACTATATCAACAAAATCAAATCACAAGTGGAAATAAAATAGGGTCCTCCATACACAAGCACTCATTCTAAGTTAAGTTAAATACAAAACTCTAATTTTAATGTAAAACATAATCAGACAAATCGCCATCAACAATAAATTTCCCATTAACAAAGTAAATATAAAAATAAATAAAATGACACGTATCCACAGACTAAAAACTAAGAATACACTACAAAACAATATCACGAACATATATCCTACAAAAAAAACAATCAGAGCTTTAATATGTCAAGGTAACATATCACACAGATTACGAAAGATACTACACAAATACGAAATAATCACAGCATTCAAAACCAACAACACGATTGCAAATACTTTAATAAAGAGAAAATAAATAAACTTTGCAAAAGTGGGATGATATACTCTCTCACATGCGATACGTGTGGAGCAACATATATTGGCGAAACAGGACGCACTATATCACAAAGAACCAAAGAACATAAACGAAACAAATATTCTGCATTTGGCAATCCCTTTTTAACTCATAACCATGACTTCAACATAAAAATGAAATGAAAATAATACAAAAATACTACACCAAAAAAGAAAAGGATGTTTGGTGGGACTATTGGAAGGATGCCAAATACACAAACAAAAACATTACATAACAGCATACAATGTCTAAACGAACAGATACAACCTATAACGATACCGATATATAAGTCACTTACCGATATATAACCCGTACAAACTTTAAAAAACCACCTATACATGAATTTCATATTACCCCACACGCGCAGAATCGTAAACAAAATATCAGATAGCAGAAAAGACGTAGGAAGTTTTAAGACCAGAACAATAACAACAAAACTTACACAAATTCACCAAAAATAACACAACTTAAGAAGGCCAAAAACTAATAACACCAGACATCACCCGTAAGTCTCACTTACATACACAAATTCTCATTTAACAATCAATTACTTGCAGAAGAAGGACATATTGATAAATTACAGAAAAGAATCAACACCACTAGTTCGACGAAATAAAACAATTCTAATACGGACAATTGAAAGAAGGAAAGACACTATACCAAACACATGATATGACCAAAAGATCGCTAAGACAAATTTTAATAAACATGAATTTATATACAATTTGAAAAATAAGACAAGTTACTTTCGGAAAGTAAGATTAGATAAGTTCGATTTTAATTTTATAATTTATTTCAATTTAATTTTAACTACAAAACACACTCACAATAACTAAAAATAAACATGATTTGTAGATACCCCTGAAGATGGCAATAAAAACTTGCCGAAACATTGGTTGAAGAGAAAAATAAAGCAAGCAGAAGAGTACATTTCCTCATTACCACCTAACAATTTGAAAAAACCTGATTGAAATGGATCCATCAATGAACAATAATATAAAAGCTAAATATATTTTCAAAAAACATAATATAACACCGGCACACAAATCCACTACACAGATTTCTAAATTGCTAGCTAACCGCAAAGATAAAAACTCCTCGAAAAGAGCGGGGGATATAAATTGAAATGTTTTAGCTGCAAAAGCGGTATATATAGGTCAAACCGGAAGAAAATTATTAAAACGTTTACAAGAGCACCAAATAGTATATTCAAACATCACAAAGAAATTGGACACAAATAGACTACGAGAATGTTAAATTACTACATAATTGCCAGAAACAAAAAAAAACCTTGACTTGCTGCAACAGTTTGAAATAGAAAGGCACAAGAGTAAGAGTAATGTCCTCTTATTGAAACAACAATTTGACTTCTCTAACAAACTCCTTTTTTCATATCTTGATCAAAGAACTTTACATAAATAATTTTGCATTTTTCGCATTTTCCAGTTGGTACATAATTATTGAACTATGATTAGTAAGATATTATATAATTATGATTACTTTAAATGTTTAGACAAATCGGAACTGATACATATTTTAATGGCGATGGATCAGAATTGCTTTCTATGTCTAATTTTTAAATTTAGCACCTGTGGCACCTGCATAGGAAAATACATTTCAATAAATTGTTTCAAGAGGGGGTGCGACTAAAATTGATGTGAAAAAAGGGGTCGTAAATAGTAAAACATTGAGAAACGATGCATTAAAGCTTAATTAATTTTGAGACTCCACCGAAACTTTCAAAATTTCTCTACCTGAACCAGTTCAGAAGTGATATAATTTTCATAATATTTAATTGTTTCAAACTTACAATGTGTTTTATTTATTTATTTGTCGGTGTCGTAACGGGGACATTAGCGTTGGTGATATTTGCAGGATTTAGAGATTCTAGTGACAGGAATCGATTGAGATAGGACTTAATGTTCAAAAAAATCATTTTATATAACTTTTGAGCATTTGAATTTTTTTGACATTTAATGTAACCGAAACAATCGAAAACAAAGCATACCTCAACTCAAGGTAACCGCATATTTCGGGGCATCGGACGAACCGAATGCATTTGACCCTTTCCGCTTAATTATGTACAGAATTACGATAATGCGAATTTCGATTAACCTTCGCTTTTACTATACTGTTCTAGCACGCTGCTTACAAAAGGGTTACCAGAATAACCCAAATATCCTCAGATTTGTCATACAATTTCTGTCTTCAGCTTTCGCAGTTGTTGCTGCAATATCTGGATTAATTCCCACCCATCTAACACATGTACGGTCAGTACAAAAACATGTACGGTTGCTAAAACATGTACGGTTGCTGAAACATGTACGGTCAGTCTTGTACATAATTACGTTTAAAATTAACAGTACAGGAACTGTATGGAAATTTTCCTTATGTACCTATTTTTATATACAAACATGACTTTGTCAGTACTTTTAATTCTATTCGATGTGTATAAAAATATTCATTATGTCCCAGATGTATGGTATGTCAAAGGTTTGCATTGAATGGATTTGAATCTTTTCGACAATCCGAATTTCGATTATGCTTACGAACCGAATTAGCCTGTCGTATCTACCAGCGCGCGCTGGTTGGGTGAAATTTAAAACAAAATGCGGCACCGATGGAAACCCGCCTTTTCATTCTTCACTTAATCAATTTAGTTGAGTCTCAATTCAATTTTGAATTTGATTTGAACGTTAACGCTTTTTAAATACTTATTGTAAAGAAAAACAAAACTAATATAATTATGAATGAAAAGGCTTTATAACTTCTTTTATTTGCTTTAATTTTAATATACTAAGACACCAGTCCTTTTATAGATATTTCTAAAGCGATGGATAGTAGATGAAGTATAATCGTTGTTAATATTTGAGTGTTCTATCTTGCAAATATGGTAAGTTGAATGAAAAGGCTTTAAACTTCTTTTATTTGCTTTAAATTTCTTTTTAATATACTAAGATATCAGTCCTTTTATAGATATTTCTAAAGCGATGGATAGTAGATGAAGCATAATCGTTGTTAATATTTGAGTGATATCTATTCAAAAACTCATTCTTTCGTTCAACTTGCTCTAAAAGAAAAATCGATAAATGCTGTTAGCATTAAGTTAATTCTAGAGATTTAGACGTCTCTAAATCTTTGAAATTAAGAAGAGAGAGTAAATCCAGAAAAGCTCGGTGAACCAGAGATTTAATCTTTATTAATTTTTAGAAATAAAACAAAATGTATTAATTTTGTTTTATTTATCATATATAATACATATAATACGTACGTACATTTATAATATATGTAAAGTGAAACAAGCACTGAAAGTCCGAGCAGAGTTCGGAGTATCTGATAGATCGAGCGATGGCTCGGTCTACCAGGTATTTTTCTAATATGCAATCATGCAAAACCTACGGCGCACAGTGGCTCGATTAAAATTAAATAAAGCCACATTCCAGTAATAATACTCGATAAACTAGAAGAAAGGATTACCCCTATATTAGGATGTAAATATAAATATACCAAAGAAATTTTTCAAGGAAAAAAATCCAGTGATAGTTTATTATGTTGATCACGAAAAAAATACTAAACAACCTTCGCGGTCAGGATCGCAGATTTTTTGTGTCAAAGGTCTCAAAAAGGTCATAAAAAATCTAGCGGCTTAGGATGTGATCCATAATTCTAGCAAAATGTTAGAATCTGTTACAATAATCCTACTTCCACTACCAACAAATGTTGTGGGGCGAAATATTGCATGAATACTCACCCAGTTAGCCCCATTCAGGTCTGGGGCAAGGTAGGTTCAGGTGGTTTAAATGTAGAATATTCATACAGCGAAATATTTTTGGGTAATTGATTCACTGAATCGATAGTAATAATGCTATTTTAATTGCACAAATTACCTTGGTAATATATCATATTTCCGAAGTTATAAGGTCCAGATCCTGGACCAAATATTTGATAAGTAATATGTCTCGAAATTGGCTTAGAATGAAATTGTAATTAGGTAGTTAACAAGGTTCTAAATCACCAAATTTTGTATTCTCAACCACTTAAAATAAGAATAACGCTTCTAAGCGAGGCAACATTCTACAAATACATTTGGCATATATCTTCTGGGACGCCAAACACAGATATCAGTTTTCTATTCAAGTTGAATACAACCACAGCGTGGTCTACAGAACACCACGAACCCAATTAATTCCACTTAATTCTTAAATCTCGCCAGGTTTGAACTACACTACATCCTTTCCTTTCACTTTCCTTGCAGCAGGACTTATGTCAGTTTCGATAATGTTGTTAAGATCAAGTGGTTCAATGATCATAAAAATTTGGTATTTGAAAGAACTTTTTTGGTAGATTCATGAAAGATCCTCCAGATATTTTTCAGGAACATTGGACAGTAGCATCGACAAGTTCAAATCATATTGTAGCTACACATCATTCCAATAAAGTTGGTAAGATTAAGTGCTTCAATTACCCTACAGGAGGTCTGCTATTACCACGAAGTTTATCATGAATTAAAGAAAAATCCTCGAGGTATTTAGTACCTCGAGGATTTTTGCCTTCTGGCAGGAAGGAAGAAGTGGGTAAAACATCTGTTATCTTTTCTACAGCCCATTTAATAGAGGAAGTGAGTGTGGTGATTCTTCGTCTCTTCCACCTAATCATTATTCTATAGGCAAAGAATATATGAATTTCCCCATATTCTTCCTCATGATGCTTCTAAGCAGGAAATTGACATCGGAACATCGTAACTTTTCTCCTGTACATTTCGGAAATACACTCCAGAGCTTGTTCCTAAATCCACAATATGGACAAAGTGCTAGAATCAATTAAATAATCATCAGCACTAAGAAATTTTGTAGTTAAAGTGGTAGTAAGGCTTAGGAACAAATAATTGGAGTTGATAGTATAGTTTCAATTTGGTTAAATTAACTTTGTTTTTTTAGTTAATTACTTACTTTATGTAATATCATTCCATGGATATGTATACAGTTCATCTAGACCTAAATTAAAGTACATATGGAATGAAGAGTTTTAAAATATTTTTTCGGTGGTCACCACAATAAATTACTACTGGAACTTAAATACCATTGCTGGTTGTAGATTTAGAAAGAGCAGATAATTTTCTGCGCTACGTAATTGTTAAAATGTTGAAATTGCTCTTTTCCCCACACTCAATTTGCAGAATAAACTAGGACTGCAGTGTGTTATAATTAGCTTCATTGCTATCTGATGGCGTGAAAATTTGACAGACGAAAACTCTGTTTTATGTAGTACTATCATTCCAAATATTTTACTTAGTTTTTGTTTTATAATAATCCAAATATGGTCAATTTCGAGGAAATTCTGAGTAATTACTGGAAAATCGACCGACGAAAAGTCACTTTTAGATACGGAAAAGAACAAGCTTGGATTTAAC
>JAWQRJ010000406.1:0-21628 GCA_033557515.1 Diorygopyx duplodentatus | reverse complement strand
GCAATACCTCGAAAAACTTTAAATAATCGAAAAACTTTTACCGTTTAACGAGGATTTTAATTCTACATTTGATAAGATAAAAATAATTGGTAGGTGCCATTAAAAAAAAATAACTTTTTGTCATTTAAAGTTTCAAAATTGAATTTTGTAAAAAACGTATGTAAGAATGTCCCGCCGGGTGTATTTCTGAAAAGTTGAATGTCTCAACTAATGGTAGTGATATATAAACATTATCGCATAAGTTTAATTATGAAAATTTAGAAATATAATTGGTAGGTACCATTTAAAAAAAATAACTTTTTGTAATTATTTGAAAATTCAATTTTGTAAAGAATGTACGTAAAAATATTTCCCTGGGTATATTTCTGTAAAGTTCAAAGTTTCAGTTAATGGTTAATGAAGTATGAACATTATCACATAAGTCTAATTATGAATATTCAACTTTTCAAAATGTTACTGCGGTTACTTAATTTTTGCGAAAAAAATTCAATTTCTCGAAAACGATTAAGTTTAGGCTTGGCAAACGTATTACGAAAGTTGTTGAAAATTTAATGTAGGTTAAGAAAAAAAAGTTAGGATCATTGCAATTAAATTAACAAAGCTGTTGTCAACTTCCGGTATAATCGAAACCGCCAGCTTGTTGAAACTATTTTCGTCTTTTAGTTTCCTTCCTACCATATTCAAATCCAAATTTTGCAGACTTCTAGCTTTATCCGTTCCCTATATATTTCTCATGGACGGTCTATGGTAGACACCCTATATCTCGTATTTTTGACCATAGATTTTCTAATCTGTGATTACCTTCTGACGTACTTTCAATGAAAGTACCAAAGACATAAAGAATAGTTAAATGAAGAAATGGATTCGGTTATTTTGAAAACAATTTGTGTTCTTACTTCAAAATATTGGTCTGCGTGGGAAGTTTTCGTGATATTTTTCAAAAAATATTGTAAAAAAAACAATTCTAATATGCCATTGAAAGCATCTAAATATTATACTGTCGGATATTTTCCATATAGTTCCCATTTAATTCCATATAATTCCAGTTAATTCTCAAGCTGCGCACAACAACAACAACAGTCTGTCTTAGTCAACGGACAACTCTGCAGGTAAACAATAACTTTAAATTTGATGATATGGATTTGATTATATGGATTTTTGTATATGTACAGTAAACGGTTCGTGTTGACTTAAAGCACTTGCTATATTTACACGTTAACTGAAACAATATTGTGTAAAGATCTAATCAGAATTCCTTTCTTACTTTTAAGCTTTTCAACTCATTTTAAGTCTTCATCGCACTCTTTTTGAAATGAAAAGCTTATGAAAAGCTTGTCACCCAGAGGTGAGGATATTTTTAATGCTATTGATTATTTTATTTTTTAAGATAAGGGTATTGATTGGTCTAACTGTTGTGGATTATGTACCGATGGTGTCTAAGTCTATGTAGTCTGGTATTTATTCTATGTAGTCTATGTAGTCTGGTATTACTCCAGTCTTCGCGGTCATGTCATAAAGGCAGCTCCCAACATTACTTGGGCCAACTGCTACATCCACGGACAAAATTTAGCATCTAGAAATCTTCCTCGTGTGTGGAAACTTGTTCTTGATGAAGAAAATATATATTCTTTGTTTTACTTAACACTAAAAGAGTTTCCGTAGTGAAAATAGGTGTGTGTTAATGGCTACCGACTTTGGTGTAGGAGGCTTTATCAAACAGGCGGAGTAGGCCCCGAATAGCTCAACGGTTAGAGCGTCCGCCCGGAAAGCGGGGGACACGACTTCAAATCCCGTCTCGGAGGCGATTTCTTCCCTTGATTAAAAAATACTGAATAAAAGAGTACTGGTAGAATGGAATCATCAAAATAATTATATATTTTGATGAGTCTGAAACTTGGTTTAAGAACTAATTATTGCATATAATAGAGATTGAAAACTCTTATGTTTCACAGGAAACATACAAATTCATTATAAACTTAGATGATGGAGAATCTGTGATAACGGAGATTATATATTGAAAGTCTGCGTAATATTTAAAAACTCCCGTAAAATAACATAATTAGTCTTACACAAACAGTTCCTTCTAAACAACTTTGCGAGGCGGATTTTTTTTTCAAAGCAATTTACTTTATGACGCTCGCAAAACATTTTTTCAGGATCCCTGAAAGTAAATTAATCGCTTTTCACGGGACGGAAATCCTGCTTAGTCCAGCGACGCATACCGAGTGGTCGACCAGAAATTTTTAATCCACGAATTATGAATTTTGCACGGGTTGAACGCCTGCAGGAAAAAATACTGCACGACCATCCCTGGCCCTCGGTTTCTGTACTACGGATTAATACGTTAGCCGACGTAGGAAGAGTAATTAATTTGCGTAGAGTTGACATCGCGACGCCGACAAAACAAACGCAACAACAGGGCTTTGATTAATTTTTTCCTGCAACGATGGCGGTTTCTAAATACCGGGGAAAGGGGGAACGAAAGTTAAAATGAAGCAGCGAACACCCTATCTCTTATTCCATATAGTAATATATGGTAATATATAGTAATCGATAATCCAATATTAAACAAACATATTAAAACGCTGTATAATCGTTTACTTTACGGAAAATAACCCCTGTTTAAAACAGATACTATGATGTCAGCACGGAATTCGCACTCAGATGTCGCGACCAAACTCAGTGAACTCTGAGTGTGCTGTGTTGCTGCGGCCACCTGACATTTCTCATTAGAAGCGCGCTGCTGGCTGAATTTGATGTGAACGTACAGCCATCGGCCGCAAAATAGCTTTGGAATCGCGCCAATATCCGTCTCCGTGAGTTTGGATTAATGAACATGATATATCACCCCATCGGATTCCATCCTCGTCGTCAGATGGTTGCGGCGAGATATGGAGCTGTGTACCCGATCGGTGTGAAGGAAACGGAATGGAAAGGGATTTGATTGGTCAGCGATACGGTATGAAATCCAATCCAAACGGTCGTTTATATTTTGTTTTTCTCGAATGTACACTTCAACGATAAATGTAGCCATATATCGTCAGTACATCCAAGATCGGTAGAGGGGGTTATTTGATGTTCTTTAACTAAGGAATTTTTACAGTACATAAGAAAGAACTTTTGTTAGTTTATTAATATAAGAATATTTGTGTTTTTTGTGCAATTTTATCTATTTAAGGTATGTATAATAATCCTTCTCATGAACTCTTGCAGATGGGTGTGCAAAGAACATTCGTTTCTTTTTGTATCCAAAGTATGAGGGATTGCACTCAATTTGGGGCGGAAAGATGAACAATTTTTATAATAAATATACTTTATTTTGCTCCCTCATTTTCTCGAAGAAGACTTTGAAAGAGATTTGAAAGAAACGAGTTCTTACGCTTACCGCCTGGATTAATTTTGAAAAAAAGTGTTACACTGTCATTGGAACATGCATTATCAAGATGACGATCTGCACAAAGGACAAGAGCAGAAAATACAACGACAGGAATATATAACATCCATTGTGGAAAATTCAACAACAACAACGAACGTAAAGATATCACAAACGTAAGAGGAATCGGAGTAAATGGAGGTAGATAAGTTTGCAGATGAAGTGGCAGCTGATTCAAGTTTCCAGAAAAAGTTAGTTTTGGATGTAGCTATGGAAACTATATGAAAAGAAAATGCACAATTAAAACAATGTTTAGCACAAAATTAAAAGTTGCGGAAACTTGATCAGAAAAATAGTCGGGTTGTTGGCTCGCATTCTCAAAATGGAAGTAACTTGTTTACGTAAGTACAATGTTGTGTATCTGACAAAATAATAAATTTAATTATTGAAGAACTGCACAACGTAGGCTTCTTCTAAATGTACACAACAATTTTAAAAACAACATGCAAAAGAGGACGGTTCTTACAGTTATTTCAAAAAGGTAGAATGCGATATTATTTAATGGTTTTATAAAATATATCTTGATGTCCATTAATTCATTAAGGAACTTCAACAAGGATTTACTTGAATATTAGATAAATTTTAACTCATCGTCTCAATCAAGGTGTATTAGAAAATCTGTTTTCACAAATACGCACAACGGGCGGGTTAAATGATCCTCCAGCTCCATTTGATGCTTTGCATCGGTTGAAGACGATTTTCTTCGGAAAATTCACGTTACAAAATACTGGAAACACTGTGTATAGAGAAAATGAGGAGCTTAAAGTGAGTGAAGAGAGTGAAGATATAGCCAGTCCGAAGATGATGATGGATTGGATTATTTGTGTGGTTGGATGCCAAAAAATTGGAGAAGACTCATCCTCATTTAGGACACTTTACTTACAAAGATAATACAAAACATAATTATGCTTTACCCACCTGGATTAAGCATTTACCGTTTGGGGGTCATTGCCAACCTAAGGATGTATTAAAAAAAACTGCTCACCTATTAAATAAAGATTTTAAGATCTACATGGGCGAAGAATTGCGAAGAGAGAAAAAATAGCAGAAAGCTATTTAAAAAATGAAGCGGTTGCATCAGAATTGACATAAAATTTTAGAGACTTTTATTCGACAAAGAATATTTATCAGAATTAATTATTTAAATTGTAAATACCTGGAAAAGAAATCATGTCCACTATTAAACAGCAGGGTAGAAGAAAATTGTAAAAGAATGTAATCCGTCTATTATTAATTTCTTAAGTTGCAGATCAATTTACAAACCTGCATTAGCAAATGTGGGATCGTTTTTCAGTAGACTGGTGTTGAATATGGTATATACAGGCTGTCCGGTAGGTAGATGTAGATATTTTAAGGAACGTTAAGGGTGTTGGTTAGGAATATTCTGGACTACATATGCTTATGTGCAAAGTGCCATGGTTTCAGAGATATTGACAACATTGTGTTTTTTTAATATAACACCCTGTATATTATTACATTTTTAGGTTCCTTGTGGAATTTATGGTGTATTTTATTAAACATACATATGTCCTAAGTCGCACCGTTTAGAAGTTGTTTCTAAAATAGATCGGGGGGATTAGGTGAGAGAATAATCTAATTGTAAGTATTTGTGTAATAAAACAATAAAAATAAGTGCGCTAAAAGACATAGACTGTGTTTTGACCTCCAACCGCTTCCAAGGCGCTTAAACACAATTTTGCCAACATCTAATTCTCTTACCTAATCCCCCCCCCCCCCAAAATGCCCAAAATTATAAACAACAATTCAATTAGAGAACATTCCAGAAATTGGCAAAATTTGAATTTTCATGGATATGTTGATAACGGTTAGAGATATCGACATGCGGTTTTCGCCAATGAATTCAGTTTCAAAAAGGAGCTTCAGACACCGATATCAGATGTGAGCAATCGAGCACCAAAACACGACTTCCCATTTAAAACCATCGAAAATGGAACACCTGTACATTGTCTGCTATGAAATGTTAATTAGTTATTTTCAAAATATCCACAGAAGATAAAGAATAATGGAAAATAAAACATGAGGAAATCATAAAGTATTAAAAACAGCTTATTACATGTTGTTTTTTATTAGGGGGGTAATCTGGTCCAGAATTTTGAAAAAACCGATTTTTTGTTTTTAGCATATTTTAGCCGATCTTAGCATATTTTATAAAAGCATATTTTAAAAATCGCAAAAATAAGTCTCCTGTGAACGTTTGTACGGAGCAGTGCACAGTCATTTCAACGAATTTCTACCCATGTGTCAGCCCTCGCACGACCCAGAACTTACACAAAATACATAAATTTGACTTTTATTATATTTTTGTTTATCCTAAATTTATGAATTTACCACTTTATGACAGGTTTTACCCAGCGGACGTAAATAAAAGGTTATGAAAATATTGTATGTGAGGTGCAATTGCAGGGATATCGAAGAGTGCTTATTCTGCTTAAAAACGCTTATTAACAAAAACGATATACACATTTATACTCTATTTATACTTTTAGATGCGTACGTCAAACTTTAACACCGTATTCTAGACCAGACTACCCTCTTAATTCAACGATTGCTTCGACAAATTAAACGGCTGATATGATGGTCCCTTTTTTTTACAAAAATGAAAAACAGATACACATAATCTCTACAATCTCTACTCACTTCTTCTTCTGCCATTTCACCCTGATTACAGCTAATCAGATTCGATGTAGGATTCGAAGTCACGCCGAACGAAAAGTTATTTCTCGTTTATCAGTTGGCTTTGCGGCCGAATTTTCTCTGCAAACGCTACAACAGTGGATGTTCTTCGATTTACGTACACAAAAACGCCACTCTTTGCGTTGATGAGCAAGTTGATGAGCGAAGTATACTGACGAATTGCTATAAATGCTGAGGTAACTATAGCAACTACACGGTTTATAAACAGCAAAAATCCTAACGGCGGCGGCCAACTGCCAACGGTGTTTTCAAACTTAAAAGAGAGAAGGAACTTACGCACATGACCTGTGAGGAAGAAGGATGAATATACGTCGCGTGATCATGACGTAAACCCCCACCTAACCATCAGTGATTAAAGCGGTAAGTTTGAATTTAAAAACGTAAAACTGAAATAATTTTAGATTTATTTCTTAAATTTTGCTAAGAAAAGATGACAAAATAAAAGTAGCTGTGCTGTTTAAACCTGTATAGTTTCATAACTATATACATATGTAGTTATTTTAGTAAACTTTATCCGATCTACAAAAAAATATTAGTGTTTTTTTAATAAAATATGCTGATGACTAAAATAATTTCTATCTCAAAAAATAAACAAAATGATATGAACTGCCAAATTTGAAAAATAATTTCATATAAACACTTTAAATACGATATACCATTTTTATCCATCGTTCGTAATAGTTTGTTCAAAACCATTTTTTAAATAAAAGAAAATCTTACGAGCTATATTAAATAAAAATTTATTGAGGAAAGCTAAAACAATTTTTGGTAAAATAGATTAACATTCGGATGCAAAAATATTTCAAGATTTATCATTATAGAAAAAACACAATTTTGTAAAATGAAAGTAAATCGTAGCTTCACAATTCAGCCAATGACAATAGGACATTAGTAAAATAAACAAAACAAAATTTGGTTCGCAAACACAAAATGGAAAACCAACAAGAAAAAGTAAAATGTTGTATACAAAGTTGGATGTAAAAAATTATACTACGTGGTCACTAAAGCATAACACAAAGTAATATCAGTCACACTTAAAGATAAAACTAAGCACACCTACTCTAATAAAACGTAAAAAGAGAATCAAACAAATTACATCAACAATAACAATTAAAAATACATACATCATAAACTCACAGAAAGACACACAAAAAATATTAAAAGTTTGCAACCAAACAAACATCTTATCTTAATTTTATATAATATATAATTTTTATTAAATTATAATATATTGCTACCGTCTAGGATTATGTATAAATACAAATATGTATTTAGAATCTCTCCATAAAATATTCAAATATATATATTTGGAAGGCAAAAAAGTAAAACGCTTAGACAAAAGTATAAATGCAGTCATGAAATAAGCAATAATTTTTTAAACGTTTAATTAAGTTATCGAAGAAAAGTCCCACTGAAAAAATTAAAAAAATTAATCAAAGTCATATAGCTAGTCATAACATTAAATTAGAGGACATAAAATTATTAAGGGACAAAAAAAATGGATTATAAATTCCTGGTCCAATTCTACTTTTCATTCCACTAAAGCCGATGACGATAACTAGGCCCCGGATCTTTATTTAAATAAATATTTTCGAAAAGAAATGACTAATTAATAAAGATACGGGCTATAAAATTTTACTATGTATCAAAAACAAGCTTCTTGGGATCCTTAATGAAGAAAAGGAAGAAGAAAATGAAGATTTTGAAGTATTAAACGCTTTCATTTCATTTTAGGTGTTTTTGTTTTTTTAGAAATTTATATTGGATATATCATAGAATAATATGATCAAAAAAATTTGATGATCAAACGATTTTTTGATATCTCGCACAGATTGTTTATTAAAAAATGATAAATGTTCATTGAAAAATATTAGAACTGATTTCTTAAATTTTAACGCGTCTACATATATTTAAAAATTGATCAAAAATTCAATTTTCATTTTAGATGTGCACTTTTTTAAGACATTTATACTGGATATATCATATAGTAATATGGTACTCTAATTACTTCATGTGATGTGGAAAGAAGCTTTGTTTCAAGATAATCAAAGAAGTTTTACTTTCGATCATTTACAAGAAACATTTATATGCACTGCAAACAAATGATTTTAATATAAATTTAATTAATTGTAAATTGTATCATTTCTAGTCTTTTGCGTATTAAAAAATTTTAGTAAGTATATTGCGTTTTTAATAAATATTTCACCTTTTTTGTTAAATATTATATTTAAATATTTGCCATTTTTAAATAAATAAAGATCCAGGCCCTAACGACAACAATATCGAAATTGCAGATTTAACGAGAATGAAAAGATGTTATGTTAATATTGATTTTAAAAATAATATGAGTTTAGTTAATAAAGCTGAGTTATTATAATATTAAGCTTAGTCAATACAGTTTCAATGAGTGATGAAGATAATTTAGTCTTTGAAAAACTATTAGATAGACTGATAGAAAGAGTAAACAAGGTAAAATTAATTGATTTGGATATTGAAGAAAATATAAATGTAAACAAGAAAATTGATAAACGATTGTGTAAGAATAAAAACAAAAATAACAAAGATTTTGACCTACATAATATTGAAAGTTCTACGAATGTTTTAAACAATTACAGTAATGACATTAATTTTTATTCGATCAAGAAAAAGCAACAACAAAAACAGAGATTAAAAAACATTCAGTGAGAAATTAATTATAGAATGAAATTAACGCAATCGTATCAGGGCTGCACGATAAAAATGGTGAAACGATTAATATTCATCAATCAGCTGATCATATGTATATCTAATTATATTATTAATTTGATTTTAAGGTGATGATCATGGTAACAAAAACTCTTTTTTGTTGCCATGTGCGGTTACATTGGGGCACACTTTTTTTTAAGACTGTTTCGCTGCCCACCGGTAGATCCCACCATTAGTTCTGTATCCATGTTTTCCATGTGTTTTCCTCACAATTTTATTTATTTCATGATATAAAATGATTTTTGTGAGTCGAGATGTATACCAATCGATTCCTGGTGCCGGATTATTGTAATCTTGCAAATATCGGCCGGCAACTTAAAGTCGTCTTCCAGATGTGGGGAATACATACACACATGCATACTAGGTTAGCACGTTTAATAGTATAGGATCCCAATTTTTAAGGGGGATATGGCTTAAAAAATATATTTTTATTGATTAGATTCCTATTATTAAGCCTTGTACATGATCTCTCAAGGTTGGTTTCTTAAAATAGTAGCTTTTTGACTATTTATGAATATATTTAGGTTACCAATTAATTTAATTATAAATTCACTTTAATAGTATTTTTTTTTAATTTAATGTACTATTTTAATGCTTATTTGATCATTTGAATTCTCCAATTATCTTTAGTCTTTTTTACTTTATTATTATTATTATCGATAGTCTCTTTTATCTTTATTATTATTATAAATCAAATAAAAAGTTAAATTAAACATACTTACACGTATTCGTACCCTACGATTCTAACAACGAAACAACGAAATTTTCTACAACATCCTGCGCTAACGAACTTCCGTAATCCACGGCTAAATCGAAAGCGGTACTCCCATGAAAATTAACGCGATTCAAATCAGCCCCATTTAACAACAGTTCATTACAAGAGTGCGCGTGATTCCCCGCCGCGGCGTACATTAAAGCCGTGCACCCCATGTTGTCATCGCGGTTAACCTCGGCACCGTTCTTCAACAGCAACCTGATAATGTCGATGTGGCCCCCTTCGGCAGCTAGCAGCAGCGCGGTCTCGCCCTTGGGCCCCGTCCGGCCGACCTTCGCCGCGTTGTTGAGCAGCAACTGGACGGTGGGCAGTTGCCCGTACGCGGAAGCCCAATGCAAGGCGGTCAGACCGTTCGAGTCGCAAATGTCGACCGACTGCTCGCTGTCGATGTCCTGCTGCGTTATCTCGCCCTGGCCGGCCCTCGTGTGGAAGTTGATGTCTGTCGGTTGTGGCACGGGGGTCTCCGCGTGCACGTTTCCCCGCTGCAAGTTGGTTAGTACGGTACCTATGTTTTTGTACGGTTGGAAGGCGCTTTTCCTCGTGCCGTCTTGTAGGACACCGGGGAACCATTTCTTCGTGTTGTAATTCGAGAGGGAATCGTCGTCTGAGAGGTTGAATACCTGTTTTGTGTTGGTGTTTTCTTGTTTTGGGGACCAATTATCCATGATTTTTTATTAAAGTTTGTTATTAAACTGAACAAATGACAGGAAATAAAAGTAAGGTTAATGGATACAGCGCCACCATTTGAAGAAAAGGGAACTAACCAAAAGTATGAAATACTCCTAATATAAATCAGGTGTATATTAAGTTGCCTAACGGAAGCATTTGAAGATTAAAAAATGTTTTGCGAAAACGGATATATCTTTATTCTACATAAGAATTATAAATGGGAACAAGAAATAAAACAAAGATAAAGTAAAGAAAAGCTTTAATTAATTTAATGCCTTGTTCTTTGTTTTATGCGATTTAACGGTTTAATCTGGGATTTATTCTGAGGATTTAATTTAAGTTTTATCTATAAACTATTTTAATACTCCTATTTATATTTTTTTATCTCTACTGGATTAACAGTTAATTATACATTTCGCTTAAGGGGTTATACGCAGTTGCGAGGCTCAAAAAAGACGTCTTTTTATGAATTTTTTAAAGAAACAGTTTTTATTTATCAATTACAAGTGATGGTTATTCAAATAGAGCCTACTTCTAAGAATATAATAGCGCGTCGATCATGTAAAAATATTGATGTGCACCGCTCCTGTACATGATGTCCCGAACGACCTCCAAAAAAAGGCGCTTGGCGGTGATCTCCATTTCGGCGGTTTGGATTATCTGAAATCAAAAAATATGGTGGATTCTTTTAAAGGATAGATTAATGCAGGTATTGAACGAAGGAATAATAACAATTTTGATTTTTGACGAAATGGCGTCTATTTGAAAAAAATTTTTCGTTTTTGACTTAAATTTTCGTTCCAAATTGTTAAAAAAAAATAGTAATAATTTTTTTAAATCTTATTCCTTCGTTCAATACCTGAGGAATTTATCTAAGAAGATTGTGTAAAAATTTGAGACCGATCGGTTGAGCCATTTCTGAGAAATCGAGATCACCGACTTTGAAAATACCGTTTTGAGAAAAACGCGTTGAAAGTTTCAGCAGTAGTTTACACATAGTTAAAAAAATTTTTCTTCAACTTACATGGTATCATCTATTCCAGGGCCATAAGAGGAACCTTCTGCAGTATTGGTAGCTTCTAATAAGTCCAGCTGGTGTTGTCGTCGAGCCATTCTTCCTTCTCGCGTGCTCCCATGCGCTCTCGCGTCGGAGATCATCACACGCTCTGCGTCCTCTTTGTCGACATAAGCATGAGCTGCGATGCCTAATGAAATTCCTAATGCACTCATAAAGTACAATAATGATTTTGTACCTTCATTAAACATTGCAGCTGCAATGTAAGCCGCTATTTCAACCACTTTAGAACCACATGGAACAATTTTTGGAGTTATTTTCCATATTAACTGATTATAACTCTCATTATTGTTTTGTGTAAATCCACCAACACACCTTTCCAATAATTTTACGTTGCTAAGGTCTTCATAAATTGGATATATAGCTTCAGCAACATCAGCTGGTAAAGTTGGATTATCATGGGTGTAAGAAGATAATGTGCCTGTTGCTAGCGCTTGCTGCCAACTACACCATGAACCTTCTCCACCTGGGCACATTTCGTGTTGAGGCTTCTCATCAGTCGAACAATAGTGATAATATGTTCCCCAAATTGCATTATACATATTATCCACAGAATCACAATTTCTCCTTATTGCTAACCCATAGTAAACTGTCAGCTTATCTATTAGCTTAGCCGTAAGTTTACCTTTCCCTGCAAGTACTTTTTTTGCAATTTTTTTTCCGCCTTTTTCAACTGTCTCTGTATTTTTTTTTACTAGCTCGCGGAGTCGTGAACCCATTCTCTTCTGAACATGCCCGATACATTCTTTTTTGACAACTTCAACTTTACCGTAAGGAGCAGCTTTCAGAATCCCAGAATATGTTTTTGAATCGCCATCACCTATATAGTTTCTATAATGAACTCCGAATTTTTCTATTGAACGCTTAAACATTTCAATAACCGCATCAACTTCCATTTTACCTGAAGAGCCCTGGTGATTTGCAGAACAAGCATGTTTGTGTTCATTATACCAATCATTATACTCTTCAGTACCTTTTTTAGGTTTCCAAACCTCACACTGTTTACAGTATGAACTTTTTACAATTATATCAATGATTTTTCCAGTGTAATATCCAATCAATGATGTCACTCCATACAAAGAAGTGAACCCTCGCTTCTTCCAGGTTCCGTCACCCGAAACTGTTAATTCGTCATTATTTTCATCACCTTGGTTTTCAGCAGTCGCTTCTATTTCCTCGGTACAGGCTTTTTCAAACAGTTTTTCAGCTGCTACTTTCGCACAAGAGTGAATGTTGTCAATAATTAAATCATAAGTGTTTTGCGTTAAAAAAGCAGGCATGTCCATCAAGCCACAAAATTTAGCTGCGCCTTTTAATCCTAGTCCCAGAACTCTCATCACAAATATAAATCGTCTGTTTATTTCGTAAGAATGCATCACAAAAGGACTGGAGTTTATAACACGATTTTCACACTTATCACACACTAAAACGATTTTAAAACCAAGTCCACGGGGAGAAGCAGTTTCAAATTTTATTTTTCCGTCACAAGAGTTACATTTCACATAATCACTTATCGTAGTAAATACAGTAATGAAATTTAAAATTCTATATTCAATCAAAGGATTACGTGAAACTAAAATCTCTTTCTGCATTTTGAATTTTTTAGCGGATGCACTAAAACTACTCTTATCCGTCTCAGCAGTCTTTGGATTAAAAGCCTGTGTTCTCTTTTTACCTTTAGAAATTTGGATGTTTTCGGTACTTCTACGTAATCTTGAACATTTACGGGGCATTTTTATAACTTTTAAATAAAATTTACTCCAATATAAAACAAGATATCACGAAAAACAAGTTTGAACTGAACGCACGACTTTACAACGTGACAGAACTCTTCAGACTGACGAAATACTTTTATTTTAGGTTATAATAACTGAATGTGACCTTAAAGTAGTGGACCTATTATACTCGCCTTCTACGATAAAATATAATAGAAAAAGAAACCTCAGGTAGCGCGTGCAGTGAGTGCAGCTGCTACTCCGGTTCTTACTCTACCTGCTTTCTAACACTCTGACGTGGCCTTACGAATTCAGGTATATCTCCGAAAATATTTATCGGATCGGATTCAAATTTTCAGAGAATATACTTAAATATATGTACATTCCGAAAATGCAAAAAAAAAAAATTGATTTTTTGAAAATTCTAACTGCGTATAACCCCTTAATTTATTGTTATTATCGGAGATCAGAATTTTTAGGATCTCAACATTTTTCTAATATTAAAAATTCTTATTTGTTTTCAAATTTTATATAATAATAATAATTTAAACATTTTTTATCATTGTTTTATTTTTATGAATTATTTTAATATTAATTATATTATACTTAGTTAAGGTTCAACAAGTAAAATCCTGTTTTTACAATGAAAATGTAATATTTTATATTAAATTATATAAATAAAAGATATTGGTAGTCAATTTACTGAATTTTGTAATCTGATTTGACCAATAGAAAAGTACCTGCGATGTGGATCTCTACTAGCACACATGCATAATTGGAAACCACCCAATCTTATACTGAAATAATATCTATAAAATACTATTAAATGAGCTAAAATTGTATATTTATGTATTTATATGTCCGGATTTAGACGTTGGGTCTCAACTATTTTAATGATTTGAGTTAGTTTGACCGTTGACCACACGATAGCGCTGACAGTATAAAAATGTGAAAAGGGACTAAAAATATTTTGTTTTTTCAACCGACCAGGGGGTAAGTACTCTCTATTAAATGTTTTTTTTAAGGCCAGGCAATGTTGGTAAGATTTGCATAGGTCCCAACTTTCAGTAAAATCATTTTAAGATACAAAATGAGTTTCACCGAGGGAGCCATCGTGTGGTCAAAGCTGGTAGAACGGAGCTAGCTGGTCTGTTAGTTTGACCTTTGACCACACAATGGCGCTGCCAGTCTATCAGGTATTTTAGATGTCTAAGTTAACTATTGGCGAGTTGAAGTAAAATTATTTTCATTATCTCCTCTACAAATTCCTCGGACATAACTTGGACTTCAGTTCCAACTACGGCCAAAGGTGTTTTGTCAAAATTGTGAAAACTCATACTGTATTAACTGCTCCAAGTGAAAAAGGTATATGACATGATTACAAGGAAAAAGAAAAGTTGCCATTGATGTAAATATTATTTAAAGACAAACATTATTTTCTAACACAACAAAATACAAAACATTAAAAATAATATTAGTACAAAACAATGATATTACTTAATTATCTTCACTCATCCTTGATTCCTCATCAAGTTGTGGTGAAGTATGAGCAGATTCCTGATAGATATCTACAACATCAAGACAACCAAGTATGGTGAAAACAGATCTTGAAACGTTTATTTTTAAGGTTACCTTCTGCTCTGATTGCTTTTTGCAAATACTGCAGTAGACCTTTAATTTTTGCGTGAGAAGATCTTGACGCGGTCAATAGCTCGATCCTTGAAAGGTGATACAAAGTTAAATATACATTTTTAAGCTACAAGAGGATACGTACAAGTGCTGCTTTTCCGATTCTGCAACACGATTGCAAAAGTACTTTACTTGGTCTAGAATCCCTAGATTTTCATCCCTATCTAGAGCATATTTTGTCAAAGCGATTGCTACGCTGATTAGTTTATTTTTCGGGCAAATTCTGCTTAATTCTAATGACAGTTTCTACAAAGAAATTTAATATACAAGCCGAGGAACATAAACAATTGTGTATAATTGTATACTTTTCATTATTTAAATACTTTGATTGTTCAATTTTTTAACAGTATTATTAGTACACAGAGGACTTTATTTTCCTTAGATTGAGATGACCATAATAATAAGTGAAAGATATACTGATCAAGCTGGCCATGGATTTAGTCTCAGCAAAAAGAACAGATAACATCCTCGGTGAGTAAACAATCAAGAAAGCTCAGAAAGATAAACAATAACAGTTTTGTTTTCAGAAGCTGCTGAATGTATGGTGTTTGTTTTGAACAGCTGTGCCATTAACTTGTTTTGAGGTAGAGCCGTTTTGTATATCAGATATTCTATGAGATTTAGTGATCTAGCGAAAGAGTATTTTAGTGAAAATGTCCCAGAACTTGCGCAATAGCCGGAAATGGCAGATTCCTCATGAAAAACTAGGTGCATAAAGTGGTAATAAAAATGGTAGCATTCCGGTTGCAATGGCCGTAGATCATTAGCATTTCTATGTATTCAGCATTTGAATATGATATGACTTTTCATGTCATCTACTTGCCACTGAAAAATTATAGCTGTCATTATGATAAGAGTTGCCAGATGTGCAGTCTCATGAAAAATGATAACTGTTCAAGGCCAAAGCTGGACTTACAAGCAATGGCACTTTCCTATTGATCAGCTTAACACCTTCTATTATTGATCCCTCGACATTTTTATTACTATTTTATGCACATAGTTTTTCATGAGGAATCTTCTGTTTTCGGCTATGGCGTGAGTTATGGGACACCCTAGAAGATCATCAGAAAAAGGGTATTACGAAGAACGGATATTTTGTGAATATAATTTTGTGAAAGAGAATCTTCTTTCACAAAATAGAAAACTAAGAGCTAAAGGTGCTGAAATGATGATATCTTTACGAAGGAAAATATATCCCTCTGATCAACTTCATTTCCAACAAGATGGTGCACCTACTCATTCCTCGGCCGCTGCCCGTGCTTATTTACATGAAACGTTTCCCAATTGCTGGTTAGGATGGAGAGGACCCATTGAATGACCTGCCAGGTCACCAGAGCTAACATCTTTAGACTTGGTCTTATAGGGGGTATCTCAAAAGCAAGGTATAATTTAATAGATCTAATAATCTGGACGATTTAAAGAACAGAATCCGAATGGAAGTGCGGCTTATAACACCAGAAGTAATTGATAATGCACAAAAAGAATTTATTTCCCGTCTTGGGTACTGTCAAATTGCAACCGGAACTCCTTTTGAACATTTGATTTAATGCATTTTGTTATTTTTAATTTAACACAATTCAGTGCAGTTTTTCTCAAAAAGATTCTTATATACCTTGTAGAAAATAGTTCTTTCAAAATCCCCAATAACAATATAGGGTTGCCATTAAAAAAAATCTTGATGACGTCACCATTGTTACGAAAATGGTCCAAATAATTCAAAAACTATCGCAAAAAGTGGCATTCGAATAGAATCTGTTGTCAATTCTGAAAGGCTGTTGTAATGCAATGCACTTGCATTAGATAAAATAAATGTATCATTTCGTCCATCAAGTATTACAAAAAATATTATTAGGGGAAAATACAGAAGACTGCTTTATTCTATATTAGAAGTAAATAAACCACTAAAGAGTTTTTTATCAAGAAAAAAAAATCGTCTCGGAAACGGGGTTCGAACCCATGTCTTCCGGGCTTTCCGGGCGGACACTCATTCCCTCCCAATACGCAAACGTGTAGCTCTAATAACCGGATAGACACAAAGTGTGCAAGAATTCATTCGGTTGTTCCCCGTTTTATAAGCATTTTGCTAGTCAACAAAACTTCGATTTTATTGCAGTCATTGCTTGCAATCGAACGAAAACGGGTTTACGTTAGGTGGCTGTATTGATTAAAATGACTCCGACAAAAAGGTTCCTGACTTTGAAAGAAAAAATAGCAGCACGGTTTAATATAGGAAAAACACAAGCTGCAGAAGTAGCGAAAAATAAAAAAAGATATAAGGTCTAATTGGCAATCTGGAATCAATGTGGGATGAGTTTTTTGAAACGTGAAGGTACTACCAAACCCAACCCAAACTAAGAAGTAAGCTTAACCAAATTTTATCTAAAAACAACCAAATCCGTACCTAAACCAATTGAGACCAAACCGAACCGAATCTAATACAATTTAATCCAAACCGAACCCAACCAAATTCAATCCAAACCGAACCAAATCCAGCTAGCGCCGAAAGGCTGCACCACCTGGCACCTGGATGTCCTCACCAGGAAGATGTGTCCCCCGTTTAAAGTATTTCGTCGTGTTCGCAAGAGAGATGGCTATCCGGCTTTAACCGTCCAGTGGGGAGCCATAGGGGAAGTCGGGTTGGTAGCAGAGATGCAGGAGAACCACAAGGAGCTAGTGTTCGGGGGAACGATGCAGCAGAGAGTTTCGAATTTTCTGCAGGTGCTCGATAGGATGTTGAAGCAAGTCGAACCCATTGTTTCTTGCGTATGGTGGTCACTGAGAAGAAAAGCGGATTCGGACGTAGCAACATATTTGATGCGACGCTGAATACTATTGATGAGAGAAGCATTTATATGCCTACTTTTCCACCTTCTTCTTCCATCTTCATTTTTCTTCTTCCATTTCTTTCATTCTTTTCTGCTCTCTACTCTTTTTTTCCTACTTATTTCTTTCGTTTCACAACTTTCTTCTGGTTTATTATCAATTTGACTTTAACCTTCGTTCTAGTTTGCTCTACCTTTCTTCATTTTCCTTTTCCATTTTGCTTTTCTGTGTCCTTTCTTCCGTATTCCCATTTTTTTCTTTCTTTCTTCTCTATCTCTGCTTCCGTGTGTCTCTTTCTTTTTCAAAGAATTTGGTTTGTCAGTCTTTTGGCCCTTCCTTCATTATTTAATGCACTATTTCTTCCCCCTTCTTCTGGATTCTTATTTTTGTTCCCTCATCTTTGTCATCTGAGTATTGCACATTTGTCTGCCCTTCCATCTTCTTTCTTGCTTCTTCGTTATTCCGTTTTTCTTATTCCATACTTTATTCTCCCTTCATCCTATGTTCATATCGATTTTTCCACTTCTTTTAGTTTCGCACTTTATGCTACCATTGCCTATATTTCTTACAGCTAAATTTTGATGCGTTGTTGCTTCATTTCTCTTCCTACCCCTTGCGGTTCTTCCCCATTTCGACCACATTCCTTAACAAAAATAAGCAAAGGATTGTTTATTTTTTCTTGAAACTTCTTCCTTTTATCTTTCTTCGTCGAAACCTTGCTCGTTTTGTTAGTTCGCATTGTATTGGGTTAATACTGTGTGGATTTCCTTTTCCTTCTGCCTTCTCCCCTTTCCCTTTGTTTGCGATTTATTTCTTCTTCCTTGCTCATTTTTTCATTCTTTTATAAGTATTCTATCTCCTTTAATTTCTACGTCTCCTTTCCATCTTTTTTTAAATCTTATTGTTCTTCTCAGCCTTCTTCATTCATATTCTTCTTCATTCTATTCCTTTTCTCCCTTTCTGCCCTTCTTCTTTCTTCTTCCTGCACCCTTTCACTTTCTTTATTGTTTCAGTTCCCAAACTGTATGCCCACATCACATCGAATCATCGAATTCTAAGCTCCTCTAATTTCTAAGAGAACTGCTCTTCAAATGCCATCTATTTTCCATTCCCTCCGTTTTCTCCTGTTTTTCTTTTTTTTCCGTCCTTCCCCTACCCTTCTGCGCTTATGTCTTTTTCTTACATCGTACATTTCAGTTTTTTTATTTTTCCTTTCTTAATCTTTTTCTCTTCGTTTTTTTCCGCTTTGAAATTTTGTATTTCTCTGTTGCTGTCTCCCACCTCCTTCCTTCTTTTTCCTTTCTCGAGATTGATGTTGACAAATATGATATCTCAACAGAGATGTCAATAAAGATGTTGACAATTAAACTTATTTGTTAAACATTAATCCCTGAATTATGGCATCACACCACTTTCTTCTATTTTCCTTTTTCTTCATTATTACTCTTCTTCCTTCTATGGTTCTTCGATTTCGTACTTCTTCCATTTTTGCTCTTCCTCCTATCTTCTATCATCTTGCTCCTCTTTCCTTCTTTCTGCTTAATTTTTCTTCTCTTCGTTTTTCTTCGTCACTTTGAAATGTCACCTTACTCCTTTGTTGTCTCCACCTTCTTCTGCCCTCTTCCTTTTCCGGCTTACGTCTTTTGCATCCTTTCTTTCGTTGTTCACTCTAGAAGACCGCATGAATCCTAGAGCTATATGAGACTGTGATTCATATGATTCCTAAGAGATTTTTGGCTCTTCCTTCAGTCTTCTCTCGTCTTGCACCTACATCTTTTCTTCTTTCACATTTGCACCTTCGTCTTTTATTCTTTCTTTTGACTTCTAATTCGTTGCTCTTTCCTTTTCTGCTCGCATCTCCTTCTTCCTTTTTGTTTCCTCACCTTTCTTTTTTCCTTAATTGGGTCCTTTTTCCATCCGTCTTCCTCGTTCCTCTCTTCTTGTTCTGGCTTCGTCCATTTTCCTTCATCATCTTTCCTCTTTCCTGTTCCTGCCCATTCAATCCTGTTTACATTTAGTGTTATTGTATTATTATAACTGTATTTCTTTTCGAGCATATACTTTGTACCTATACAATGGATATAAATATTTCAATGGTAAGTAAAAACTAGTTCCAAAAATATGATTCCAGTTTTATGTAATATCTCTAACTACACAAATAGTTTAAATGTATAATATATTTAATTTTAATAAACACTAATTGTAGTCAGTAAGTTAACGTAAAAAAAAACTTCATACCTCTAATTCCTTGATATTTTCACATGCTGTAATGCCATTCCCCACAATACCTTCATATTCTGCTACGATAATCATATTTATTAGCATAGTAGTTGTTAACGCTGAAGACTTGAAAAATGTTCTTAAATAATCGTCGTAATATGATCCGTACAAAGTGTACAATTTGTTGTAAAATGCCCATGTGTATAACATAATTTTGTGCGGGACATTGTGTATATTTCCAATTATTTTTCGCAGTAGACGTTGAGAGAGGCCTGTTTGTAAAAACAAAAATGTAATGACTAATTTGTGATAAATGTAATTTATCTTCTTACTGGATTTATTCTCTAGTCGCCTTTTAATAAACAGGCAAACTGTCGATAACTGATCCACAGTTAACGTTGGACCATCTGGAATGTTATCATTTTCTTTTAGGGAGATTAGTACATCAAGTAATAGTTCGAAAACCTAAAAAAATATACGTGTATAAATAATAAATTACGAAAAGCAAATTGTCTATTACAGCCGATTTGTTTACTATTGAATTCGAGAGGTTGATAAACTGACAGCAGCGATCGAAAAAACTGGGGCACAACTCTTTAAACACGTTGATATCTCCGGTATTACTCCTCTCTGTGAACGTGCGTAACTCCTGTGAAATGAAACTCACTTCACATTTAATGTCGCTGATCATTGTTTGCTCATTGCATAATCGCATTTTATGCAACGCTCTATAGGATTCGTCTCGGAGTGGACTGTGGAATTTTCTGATTGCCGCTAACCTTAACAAGACAAAACGGACAACACTTTCTGTGTTTTCCGAAAATTCTTGTAGCGAAAGATGAGTCCTGTAATCATCATAACACTTGTCTGCAATACATTTTGCTGTTGCGCCTGCCTGAGTTTGTACAGGTGATAACTCAGATAATCCACAATGCAGCGATTCGCTGATAGCTAACATTACTTCCTCATCGTAAGTAGAATTGAAAATAGCACGGAACTGTTTATATATTCGTGTGAATTCCTAAAAAACATAATAATAAACAAAAATTCGTACCCAAAACAGTATAAAAGAAAATAACTATACCAATTGATATTTAAGTAAAGCATCGCCTGCATATGGCAAATTTTTCATAATCAGCAATAGACTTTTCAAACAGTTGTCTTCCTTTGCATATTTTTCAAATAGTGCAGGTAATTTTGGTAGTGTTTGACTGAAGATTTTTTCATTTATAAGCAGGTTAACTAGAGCTGAAAAGAAGTTATTAAGATATTAAAAATACTACAGCTTTCTTGTTAAAACGTTTCTTAGCAAAAATACTGAAATTTGAATAATGCTTTGAACAATATTAAGAAAATACGAATGGAGAACTTCTTTTATTTGTCTTTATTAATGTACAAGGAAACCGGTTTCGAACTTACAAGTTCATCTTCAGTCCTTTATCTACGAGTAAACAGACAAATTAGGAAAAGGTGAAAAAACAAATCTTAAAACGGAAATAAATGTAGAAAAGCAAATGGCAGAAGTGAAAGAAAACTTTTAAAAAATCTAAAATTTTTAATTTTTAAAATTTAAATTTTTTTTAAAAAACTTGCAGTCAGTGGTCAAACATCACAGGTAACGGCATAAATAGAGAACGTTGGAAGCATTCGATAATATAACAGTAGAACAAAGGAGCGAGAATTAAAGGGACGATACAAACGCTTTAAAATCTTATATAACAATGTGGTTAACAAAGCGGAACTCCCAAACTGGTTACACAATCGAAGGT
>JAWQRJ010000405.1:0-21633 GCA_033557515.1 Diorygopyx duplodentatus | reverse complement strand
TAATAAAACAATGCAGAAATCACAAATTTTATACCATTTTTGGGACCTGTTCAACACATTCATATCAATGAAGTCAGATCGACGACAATCGTCGATTAACAAAAAAAAGTAAAATGAATTTTAATGAACCGAATTTAAAGTCAGGTGCACCAGCATTTTGACCAAAACTCTAAAAATACAATTACAAAATACCAAATAAGTTGAATAACAACTGACCAGACTGAAAATTATAGTTTCGTGAAAAATTTATAATTGCTGGAGTTGTAATAACTGTCTACGCTTGGGAAACTTGTATTATCCTCATAACCTAAATATATTCAGTTATAAGGACACTGAAAGCTCGAATTTTTGATGACCCTCAAATAAGGCAGTTCATAAACGATCCTGGCTGCATAGATTCCATGAGTGAGGATGAACGAATTGCGTGGACGTTCGTCCTGGTTGTCAGAATCTTCCCTGTCAACCCCAAAGCTGAAAACTATGCTGAGCTAGCTCAGAGATATAACAACATACTCATTAATTTCAGAGACCTTGGATGTAATATGTGCATAAAAGTTCATTACTTACACATCCGCTTGGACCGTTTCCCAGAAAATTTTATTGATGCGAGCTTGGACATGAAAACAATGGAAGATCGATAGCAGGGAAGACGGGATGTACACATGGTAACAGATTATTGCTGGAACTTACAAAAAGACTGTCCAAATAAGTTCAATTCAAGAATGTATTATTACTACTATTATTATTAGTATTATTACTTTGATTAAAAAGGTGTTATTTGAGTCAATATAGTATTACTGTAATGTTACTATATTGTATTCATGTTTGTTAATGATTTGATTTTTATTATGTGAAACTCAGGCCTAGTATGAAACAGGGTAACAAAAATTAGACGATTTTTATATAAAAAATTACAACTGATGGGCAAAGAATAATGTTATATTTAAAATAAGGGCACCAAATACATGAAATCAGGTCAAAAAACTGGGCACCAAACCAGTGTGTAATATATGTGGTTCTTGAGTGACGTCATGCACAATGCCACGCCGCTTTATTGGTACATGAATATCATGCTTTTACGCATAATAATACGCAAAAGTCAGAACGTGTGCCCGAAATAACTGGCTTGTCGATATAAATGGATTACTGTGACAACTACACATGGGACAAGTTTTGTGACCATTTACCATTTATTAAGTTTTTGGCCGTTAATTATTGGCGGCCGTGAAACCATTGTTGCTAATGCACGTATAATTCAAATTTCCTATCGGCGATTTAATACATTTATTGCTACATGTTTTGGTTGAGACATACATGTTAAAATTTTAAGACACAATAAGTAGAAAAGTCTGAAAAAATCGATTTAGAACCATTCTGTAAGCCACTGAAAGTTCATATGCATTGCATGTGAACACTTTGCAAACTGTGCTACCCTGAATCAAAATCTTTTTACAAAGGATATGCTTAATTCGTAACGTATTGTATAAATAATGGCACCAAAAATAAACGTGACGATAGCTAATAATGTTAGTACTTGAAAGATTTCTTAGGCTCCCTTTGGACTAATCGACGTGTAACATAAGTAAATGTACACAATTTGTCAAAGAATAATATAGTTTTCTTCCATAAAAAGTTTTGACTTAATTACATGTCGGTAGCACCAATTTAGTTGTACCAAGTTTTCCGTTGCCTAGATGTGTTAATTTAGCTATTAAAAAAGTGAAATCGAAAAAAATCGGTATATGTCGCATTTCGTATAACTAAATTTTTTGTTAAACCTGTACATATGTGGATAAGGTATATCGAAGTATATAGTGGATGGGAATGCGGCCCGAAAACTAAAAATTTCAATATGCCCGCTTGTCTCTGCTTTCAAGCATCTCCATAAAATATGTATTTGAACATCTCCTCGAACCCATGTCCAATCGATATGAAGCGACGCGCCCCGATTTTGCTTATTCAGTCCTATGTCAAAATTCAATTTTTCCTTCAGGAGTTGCTTGGAGGTCATTTTCCAGAACGCTGATTTTGTGAGCAAATATTTCCTTTCCCTCTATTTACCCCCTTCAAGTTGAATAAATAAACTGTACAAAAAAGCAAACTACATACATCTCCATTAAAGTTACTCTTTTAGTTAATTCAAAAACACATTTTGAACAAATATTACATTTACATCTATGCAATTAATGATTTAATAGGTTGTTCGTCAAAAGTTGCTCAATAGTAAGCCACTAAGACCAGTTTCAAATTAATGAAGTGTATCTCAATGTCCAATTTACGACGTACTGTTCATTCGTTATTCATTTATGGCTTAATTGAACCTAATTAGGTGCCGTTACTTCTGAAACGGAGTGTTTTTGTCAAGTTAGCAACCCAAATACCATCGATAATTTAGCGACTGTGGTGGAATCATTGCCGGTGATTATGTGGTGGTACTTTTTGTTGCCTTTTCCATACCAGTGTTATGTTTTACTAAGTATACGCTTTAAAGCAGTACACAGGAAGTGTAATGTTCATTTGAATAAGTCAATGTCATGGTGAATGAACGCTGCAAAGTGGTGTGGTAAATTTAAGTGTTCAATTTTGTGAAATTAGTTTTTGCTTGTATAAAAATTCATGGGAAATGGTGGAATGTAAATGGAATTGTATTAAGATGAAAGACTAATCTTTGTCAAGGTTGTGCACAGAAAAATTGAACATAGAACAGAACACGATAACGTGGCTTCCTATTCATTGTTTAGCATTTACAACTCTCTCCGCTGTGCAGAAATTGCAGAAATACAATTGGAAAATAAAACTGGGTAACAAATTATGTGATTTTATTTCAGCCTCAAACCATAGTCCATATAGCAAGAATATATTCACAGCAATATTCTACATAGCAAGAATATATTCATCCCTTTGTTTTGTGTGTATATGTATAAGTATTGTATTGTCATTAATACCAAATCTGGATATCATGATAATACAATACCCATCTTATGATGGGTATTGTATTGTATTTGGGACAATACAATACCCATCTGGGTACTAATGACTTGAACTCGCCTTATTCGTCGCTAACACTCCCTAAATTGTCTGCAAATTAATCCAAATGACTGTTTAAAAAGTGCATTTTTAAACTTGCATCTTAAATTTTTGTAACTATTCAACATATTTTGTACAATATTTTGGAAGCTTGGATATTTTTTATTTCCTATAAATCCATTAACAACGCCTTTGAATAAAACTCAAGCATACTCCTTACTGGGAGCATTGTCTCTTCAAAATTTATATCCTTCATTAGTTGTCTGATATCGGGCCAACGAAAATACCTTCCTTGATCTTTGCATCACTTATTCCGGGAAAATTTGTTAGCTACATTCTTCAAACAACCTCCATTTTAATCTAGGGCATTTACTAACTGTTTCATTATCCCAACTTCACATGCAGTTGAGGTAATAAGACTTTAGAAGGAGAAAATTTTTGATAGGTGTCCACACTTTCTTTGTCCAGTGTCCCGTTCGTAACCTCCTATCCCATGTGCACAAGGAGCAGAAATATTTTGTATATCCGGACTTAAAACCAAATGATCCATTTGTGTTGGTCGTAGTTGATACACTTGAATAATGTATAGCGTTGCTAAATTGTCATAAGTCTCTTTCAAGTGCACAAAATGGGAAATATGCACAGAAGCACGTTTATTTCCATTGTGCAAAAGAACCGCCTTCAAACTCTTTGCTGGAATCAACGAAAAGCATCCAATCGTTATTATTATAGTTTTCAAGCCCTAAACATTTCATTAGTCCAGTCACATCTTTGCAGAACGTTAACGTTTCATGTAGTGAAAAGAATTCCAGAAATTCCTGTTCTCTATTTCTATACCAAACAAAGAATAGTATCTTCAGAAAGTAAGTTTCTTTGTTTCAGTCTGGATCCAAGAAGTTGAGCATTATTTTATGTAAGGTCCAAGTCTCTGACGAGATTTTACTTAAGTCACTTTCTGTAACTTATTTAAGTAACTGGATCCAAAAGTTGAGGTTCAGTTGTGGTTCTCATAAAAGGCAAGTAACGTTTGTCGTTATCATCATTACGCTCATCATTATTATCATGAGCGTAATGAATGTGTGTGATGAAGATGCAATAATTTGTATCAACATCAAATTCGTTAGGGACAGGTTTTGTGACAGTAGGATATTTTATTGGATACTTATTTTTTACACTAAATGTATCCATTTTGTATAAGCAAAACTAACAATGCGATTGAGGTTCATATAACAATTCTCATGACAAATCATCGGAGTAGAAAAAGGGATACTCTTAAAATTTTTAGACCATGAAGACAATGTAGAAATGCAATTATTGCAAACTGAACGAGGTACCTATGTTTGCTTAAGATTTTTTGATTCTATGCCAAAATAATTTAAATAGTTTATTTTAAAAGATTCCGTTAACAGAATCTTGCGTTTTTGTTTTTCTACGGTATACCTACCCTAAATGTAACAAAATTTGTCAGGATGATTAACGCAAACTTGTTTTGACATTTTTCATGCGTTTTTCTTTTAAGTAATTTTTTTTGACAAGTTTCATGGTTCTGGTTATTTCACCACCATTTTCTTTTTTTCCATTGATTCTTTCACAGCTAAAGTATAGCTATTGTAAATCGGAATATTCAATTGACTGTTACAAATATTTTGTACAAGGTTATGAACTTCATCATTAGCGGAAAACAGATGCGCATACCTTATTAATTAATGTTGGTAGAGGCTACATTTCGTAATTATCGGTTATTGGAATTTGAGTCATAATATTTTGTTACTATAGTGTTTCAATTAAGTACGCCTTTTAATTTGAATTAATACTTCACATAGAAATGGATCTTCGAAATATACGTGTTTCATTTCATCAATTATTTTTTGGGAATGTTAACATTGAATACAAAATATTTCATTTTGTTAAAACGATAATTTTAATCATATAACTCATTTCATTATTAAATTAATGTAAATATAATATTTGTTGTGTTGCGCTTCGGTGTCAATTTAGGAAAGTTAAGAAAGCACTAATTCTCGAATGTCTTCACCGGATCTATACTGAATGCGTCAGTTAGCTATCGGGTTTGTAGGTGTGTTTTAAATGTTTTAAAAGCTCGCAAATCTGATTTATTTTGTTGAATTAGGAAATTAGATTAGGAAGGAATCAATTATTCGTTTCAAGTAGCTCTTTGGTAGATGTTCATTACTTTTTACTGAGTTGATATTTTCTCCATTTGGTCCCCTGTGATTTTTCGGATTTTGCTATGTTTCATGGGGCATTAGGATATGTAGCTTCTATACCTAATTCGTTTAAACAAAAATAAATCTTAACAGACCTACAAACACGTTGCATTCTTGGGCCAATATCTGGAATTCTTTGACATTTTGATATAGCAAAGAATCTTAATAATTAACTTGTGTAAGTCAATTATAAATCAATAATTCTCTTAAGTTGACCTTTTGGTGGATGTTCTCTCAATTTTAAGGGTTAAAGCACACACCGGAGATGGGGAAACATGATGAGTATATGATCATACGACAATTTGGAGCTTTATAAAGAGTTTTACAAAGCGATTTTTAGGTACCAAAAATTGGCAACGTTCTTATCTCAAAGAACCCTACATAGGTACAAAGTTTCATTAAAATCTGAATTTCCGGACTGCCTGTGTTCCCTTGTTAGTAACTATTGCATTTATGTACACCTTAAGGGTGAAGTATTCATGTGGTTCTTAATTATTTTTCAAATTGATGATGTTAGCTCAGTTAATGTTTCATTTGGACATCTGCCGAACGATTAGCCTGTATAAAAGATCCAACTACTCTATTATTCAATGACAATGTATTTATTAATAGTACATTGCCATTATTAATAGTACAAATAAATAATAAAATGACTGCCATGTCTTACAAATGTAGAGTTCTGCTCTCGATCTAAGTTTGCAGTTTAGAAAAAAAACATTAAGTGGTGAACAATAGCTCCCATTGAGGAAGTATGTACTTAACTGTCAACCATTAGCATGTGCAATAGTAGTATAGGAGCTTTTCTAATGGATTACAACACCTCTTCTGCACACGCTAATTTGTGGACCGTAAATGTGATTTCAAATTGCAAAATTAGGATTTCAAATATCATTAAACCGGTTGCATTCAAGGTCGCCCTGGAGCAAATTTCCCGTAGGCCATCTTGACATAGTAATCAACTATTCCTACTCTTTGCATATATTTCAGTTGTTCGTAGTAAAGTGTTCCTTTACGCTGCCTCAAATCCTATAATCCATTCCGGTTCACTTATCGCCTGAATATAGCAGCGGCTTACTTGCGAGCCAGCGGGCTCAAGCTGCCGGTTTTGTTGGCGTAATTAATCTAATTGGTGTTTACATAATAAACTTTGCACGTCGTTTATACCGGTCCTCGATTCGTTGTCAGTAACTGGCCATCGTAATGAGCCGATAAATTAAACGGCCTTAGTGCGCTTAAATGGAAGCGGGTTATAGCATTGATGTGGTAATTAGTTCGTCGTCTAGCAATTGCCGGCGTACAATTATGCGAATAAGGCAGAGCTATTGTTTCCGTTCGTAGAAATACCGATTTGGACATCCTAAAAATGTGTCTTTGGAAAGAGCAATTGCGATCAAATGTATTGTGTAATTTACACAACACGTTCGTCCTTATTTGCTGCCATGTTCGTTGTGAAGTGTTACTTGGTAAATAAATAAAATTGTGAGGAAAACATCGATACAGAACTTCTGGCGGGATCTATCGGCGGGTAGCGAAACAGTTCTAAAAAAGCGTGCCCCAAGGTAACCGCACGTGGTAACAAAAAGTGATTTTTGTGTTTTACCCGCAGGAAATCGATTGAGACAGGTGCAGATCTTCAAAAAATCGTTTTAAGATATAAAAATGAGTTTTTGCTCATTATAGCTAGGTTGCGGACATATGGAGCCATCGTGTGCTGGTCGAACGGAACCAGCCCGGTTTGTTAGTTTTAACTTTCACTACACGATGGGGCTAACAAAAACCCGAAATAACTGGTTTTTAAATAAGACTAAATTATCGAAATTTAATGATAACTACTACTAACCGTGCACCTTAAATGCTTTTTTATAGGTGTGTGTTAAAGTATTAATTGCGCCTGAAATTCTAATTACACAACAGCAATTTTCTTAGTGAAGATTACTATTACTATTACTATTACTAGAAAAAACACCAAGAAATTTAATCATTGTCTCAAAAATTTTATTATCATAGGAAGTACTCGAAATGGCCACCATTAACTGCTTGCCAGTGATAAGTTCTATTTTTAAACTCGCGTCTGACATTTCCCAACATTTGGGATTTGGATATAAATCTGGTAAAAAATGGCCTGGAGCTCCATTCAAACACGGGACCGTAGAGTTCATTATCTTCCTGAATAGCGTGTGACGCAAACTCCGGATATGGTTTGATACATTTATTTTTAATAAATCAACAAAATAAAACAAATTCCATATTTTAACAATTAATAACAAAATGAAATGAAACGGTCTTCTTTCTTCCTTATTCACGGACCTCGGGCGCCAGATTTTCTTAAGGGAGTTTACTCTCCCTCTGGTCCATCCCTCCGGATTCCGGGATGTTCCAGGCAGCGTTAGTGAAGACTCGGATTACAGGCGTTCTGTTAGTTTCGCAGGTGTTCGGAATTTTCCGGAGTCTTCTGGAATCTTCTCGGTTTCTTCAAAGTATGTAGTCAGTAGATTTACAACAATTTCAAAGCAAACAAATAAGCAGTAAAACGGCGGGCAGGAAAGTTTACAATCTGAATAAAGTCCACAGCGGACGGAAACAATTCCAACAGGTGAATAACAACTTAGCAATTTAAATTAACCCTTTCGTCCCGGATGGTACATATGTGTACCACAAATGTGTGAAGTATTCCGGGACGAAAGGGTTAAACAATCAAACGGTCAGAGTTCGTGCGATCGGTTTTGGAAAAATACTCGGAGAACGGGCAGGTAATTTTGGTAAAGACAGCGGACGGGAATAAATCGGACAGGGCCACAATGTGTATGGAAAAAACGGTAAAGGGAAACAGGACCAGCGTACGAGGCAGAAACACTAGCACCACCAATCTGAACAAAGTACAACGATTAGCATGCCTTAGTATTGCTGGGGTATTACGCACCAATATGGTCCTCAACTGTTGTGATAGAGAACATGCTGTATCAGTCACCACTTCACATCTTCATAAAAGAGGTGGCGATAACAACCATGATCGGACTTCGAACAGTGGGCTATAATTGGGATAGAGTTACAAATGAGAAGACGTTTATATTTGACAAACCCTATCTGAATGAAACTGGAATGGCCACCAGAGATCCAGGCAAAAGCCTAAAGATCTATAGAGATGGTTCAAAAAGGACAGAGAGAAATTGGAGCCGGAATATTCTCTCACGACCTCCAGCTAGTTATCTACACCGTTAGGAAGGTACCCCTCTATTACTCAGGCTGAACTATATGCCATAAAAATTGCTGCGGATGCTACCATCAAATCCAATAAGACAGATAAAAACATAGTGATCTACACTGATAGCAGGCAGTCTATTCTAGCTCTACAGAAGTGTCGCTACTCTTCCGGGTTATTAATGGAGTGCCCTCTGTTGGTTAACGGAGCATTCTGGGATCGAGGGAAACAGACTTGCTGACAAGCTTGCATATCGAGCGGCAGGTCGCGTGGCTTGCGAACAGGAGCCTCTCTTAATACCCACTAACACCACATTAGTGGACCTGGTGAAAGAGATTGCACATCGAAAATTGCTGGTTGCTTATTAACAAAGGAACTACTTCTTATCCCTGTACTACAGCAGCTAGGCAGTGCACGCAGTTATCGAGCAATGATCTTCGGCTTATCGCGGGTGTGCTGACTGGACACTGCGGACTGCGGAAGCATTTGTTCAACATGCGACTGGGGAAAACGTCAATCTGACGAGGTTGTGACCAGGAGGAGGAGATAGTTAAACACATCTTGTGTGATTGTCCCGCCCTAAAGGAATTTAGGGTAAGTCCTTTTGCTGAGCCGTGGTCAAGTACAGATGACATTAGGAACACACGCCTTGGCTGCCGCCTAGCATTCGGCAAAGCTTTAGGCTGGTTGATGCGACTGAGGTGAGTGTGATGAAAGGATGCAAGGGGCCCAATAGGACCTAGGTGCTGCGGCCTACGTCTGCCCTTCCTCTTCCGTACATACATGCGTGGGCTTCTTCTAACCAATGGGGGTTTTGAGCTGCTCAAAAACAACAATTGTGTCCATTGACTAAACCGTTAAGAAAATAAAACAGGCTTCATCACTAAAACATATCCGTTTCACATTATTTAGCTGCAGAGTAATTAAATTCATGATTTGTTCACAAAATTGTAATCTGCGATCTGAGTCGACTTTGTTAAGTTCTTGGTGTAGCTGGACCTTGTACGGATGAAACTTACTTATGTTTTTTAAGCTTTCCGTGAAATCCTCAGTTTTTATGGAAGACCAGATCGCGGCTTATCATTTAGACTAAACTCTTTGTAAATTTGGAAACTACAGTTCTCACATAGCTGTGATAAATTGGTGTTCTATCCGGGAAAGCATTGTTGAATAGTCTGGCAATTTGCCGATAATTTCGACGAGAGCCTCCATAAAAAAGGCTCTCGTCAGGATAATCACAACCTTTTCTTCACTTGGGCGACCCATGTTAAAACCCCACTCGACAATAGTACAAATTACTAAATTCACTTCGAAAATGTCAACATCATGGCACTACTTAGCGTACTTTATTTACCCAGCCTACTGTTCTATGATATCAATCGTTAAATCCTGGAAGCACGGCAATTTTACCTCACTTCTTGAAACAGATCAAAGTAGGGACTTGGTATATGGGATGATTTGTACTTTTTCAAGACCTTTCAAACCAGGTATGATACGGTATAGGGTTGTATTTAAGATTTTAAAGCTCCCCCGGCGCCATCCGCACAAGGGACAAGAAAAATGTAAACTATGCAAAAATGTAAAGGTATTCTTATCTCCACTAATTCCTGAGATAATATCCCAGACTAAGGCTTTTCGGACACGTTGTATAAACACTTATAGAAGAATGCTGCGTAAATAATATGGAAATTTGATTCACATACATTGGCCTGCGGCACACTACCATGAAACCGTAGTCGATTAAATAATAGTTTATGACTACACGATGAGAACGGGTCTTTGAGTAATTATGAATTAACTCTCGACATGGCTTCATACTTCCGAAGCCGAATTGATATTGAAAGAAAACGCTTTAGTAATAACTATCGTAGTTTATTCGTGTTAAAATACCAGGAATTACTTTGCCAGTTTAAATAAATTGTACGTTATATTTAAGAAAAAGAAAGAATGCCATCTTGTAGAAACAAGATATTTCCATTCGAAATATTTGGTTTTAAGCGTTAAAAATGCTACATTTAGCAGCATTTTTTTTTATATCTCAGTTTTATTAATTTTAAACTCTCTACATTCGACTTTAAATGCACACGGTTAATCAACTAGCCGGCCATAATATTTTGCATTTCAAAATGTATTCAAAATGTACAGATTCAACTACCCTAGAATGACATTATTCTCGCACACTTCTTGATGTTTTCTTTCTTTGCTTCTTGAGCTTCTTTCTTATACTCGGCTAGGCATCTCTACGTGACTTGTAGCCAAAATTTGGACTCGTGCTAGAATAAAGTTTACTTCCGCTACCTGTGTTTCAATATTCTATTAAAGCTCTAGTATAAACTTCATGACGTCTTTCTTTTTTATAAAAAAAATACTGTTAACTGCGCGATATTTAGATCACTTGCGACTTATTTCAATTTTAGAGGAAATCGGAACAGTACAACGTTGAATGTTTAAAAACCTTACGAAATCATATTATCTACTTATGGTGCTTAAGTCGCAAATTAAACACCATTAAATTTCTGCTGCATTCGCAATTTACCTTCAAATTAAGAGTAACGGTATGAAGCGGTAAATCCAGTAATACGTTAAATTATTACGCCACTCCTTACGATGTACTAATTACTTTAAGCAATGATCTGAAATATGGGGAAGAAACAGTGTAATGCTTGAAACAATTTTAAAGGTTATAAACAACACGGTCAATTAAAGAATTATTAACTTGCATAGATACCACCAATAAGATTGTATCTAAATTTAGTAGTAATCCACATTCTTATTGATAGCCGAAATTGTATAGAACAAAAGAAGAATAATAGATAATTACGAGTTATCTCGTTAGTTAATAACTTATTTAATCCTACACAGCTTTAACCAACACATATGATGATATACGCACGCATAACCTTAAATTTGGTCATACAAAGGATCAAAGTTTCAATGTTCGTTGCTCAAAGTGCAAAAACCCCGTTTATCATTTGATCTTAGTAGCACGTTAAACACCAAACACCTCGATACGACAAAGCAAAAGTTTAAAAGGGCTGGAAGCGCAACCTCTCAACTTGCTTTAATTACGACCTGCTTAACCCTTAAGGCGCAAACAAAGAGCGCTTGCACCCTTTGTCGCCGAAAGGTCAACACGTTAACGGCACCGTGGAAAGAGCCATAGGTTACAATCCTCTGACGCAGATATTTTGTAATTTCGCGTAGCACAGAGTCCCTTTAATCCACTCCTAAACTATCTAAAGCGCGTCCTTACGTTGAAATACGGCTAGAGGCGCTGCTGCGAGAGTTTGGATAAAGGATTAGCTTACAGGAGTGGTGGTGAAAGGCACCCCTTTTACCCTACCACGTAGGTAAGATAGAAGGACAAGAAACTCGGCGGTCCGTGATGTTTAAAAATAGCGTCAGCAAGGCAGAGTCGTTATAAAGGTTGACAGTGCCTTGTGTGTCTTCTTCCTTTAGAAAGTATAAAGCAGGGACGTGGTTTTTGCTCGTACTATGCAAGCAGTAAAGAGATTTGCATTTATATGATGGTAACAAAGAGGTTCGGTGGATGCAAGAGGGTTTTATAAGGATTACTCTATACAGTGCAACGGCATTTGCGTGCATATGTGAGCTATTCCTAAAAGTAATTAGTTGTGCGCCATTTTACGAATCGTTGAAAATATCGTGGGACAATTTTTCCCAATTTCTTTTGAGGTTTGTTTTTTAATGTAGACCCATATGTAGACCCAAAGCATTTCAGGTGTGATAAGATTAGCTGTTTCTATTATTTTAGCTCTCAGGGCATCCAGATTTTCTGCTCGCTCGTGGCGCCTGCTTGTCGCGTCACATCGACGCGTGCTTGTCGCGTTAGTCAATAGCTCGAGTAGGCGGGGCAGAGTAGACACTACACCCTAGGATTGGGGGACAAGGTGTGGCGTACTTGCCGGCATGGTACGGGAAAATTTCCTCGCACTGTATACACGGTGGAACGCCCTATATATTTTTACATTATTCCTTATGGAATTTATGGTCTATTTTATGAAAAATACATATGTCAAAAGTCGCAGCGTTTAGAAAGTATTCCTAAAATAGATCGGAAAGTTAGGTGAGAGAAAGTCGTGTGAGTGATCCACGCCCACTCAGTTACCGACGGAAATCTAACTGACGCTAAATAATTAGAAATGTTGCGAGAGGATATTATCCCTACCTTGACAAGATAATACCCTGATAACGATAATGTTAACACATTAAAAACAATCGAATTTGGCTTCAACAAGACGACGCCCACTCGCATTATTCCAGAGGTCCGCGACTATTGAAATATTACTTTTCCCGAACTTTTCCTGGATAGGAAGCCGTGGGCTTATCGAATGGCCACCAAGATCACCGGCTTTAACCCCACTTGATTTCTTCTTGTAGAATTAGTTGAAATATCGGGTTAACTGTACAAAACCTGGCGGCGTAAATGAGTTAATTGAACGGATACCGGAAGAAGCGAGGCACATTCCCCAAGATTTCATTTTTAATTCTATTCAAGCGTTCTCTAATAGAATTCATTATTGCCAAGAGGTGAATGGGGAACAACTTGAACAACGTTTATGAATGTTTCCAGCGCATACAACTTTTTTGTTGTTTTTTAGCAAATAATTACTCCTAATCTTTAATTTAATATTGCAACATAATTTTAAACGTAACCACAACAAATAGTACACCATTGAATTGTAGATTCGAACACCTTTCAACTGATGTAATATTCTGGAAGCCTTCCGTATTTCGATAGAAAATTGATTTTCTATCAGGATCTCTGCAGCTCTGTCAAAGACGTTGCCTTGATTCTCCCATATATGGATATATCATGGATTAATAGGTTTTGTTTCTTTGCTTTGCTTCTTCCTCTCTCCATTGGTAAATATATATTATTAAGTACCATTCAGTTTCTTTTTGAAAACTGAATGGTCACTACCTATGAGAATGTAGTCTACAAACAAGATTTGGTCAACCCGGATGGATTTTCTGGGCCAATTCTAGCTATATTCATACTAGACTTCTTTACTAATAAAGTCTTACCAGTACCACCAAGTTTTTTTTTAATGTTGATAACATGATACTACCCTAATACACTGCACCTAATGCAATTGATACAACGTCAAAAGCGTTGAACAGTGTCAATAATTATTTTTAGTTTAGATTGGAACATAAAGTCGCCAATATTTCTTTTCTGAATATTCTGCTGACACGAGAAAATAAAAATAGGATAATCCGAATGTTATCAGACACCGAGTGCAACTCAAGGACAATTTTCACAATTTTTGTAATGCACATTTAAAACATTAACACTTCATGGACAGACACTATGTCAATTATGTGAATTTTACTAGTCAACTATTCAATTATTTTAATTGGTAATGGTCAAACTGTAAATATTGCTGATTTGACTAAATTGTAAAACCGTTTATTGCTCGTACAGTGAATAACAATTTATATTACCTATGTAACTGTACCAATAGGTATATAAATTATAGTATGAATAAATTCACGAAGAGGTTATTTTAGGTGAGCGTAATCCAAAGCTTCATCGGCGTAAGACAACCATAAGGTATGCCAGGCTATATGTAGGTTAATTGTAGTAAATCTAAAAACTATTCCTTGTTTCAACAGTAAACAGGCGCTACATAGTCGAATTTGCAATTCATGCAGATGTTAGGTTAATAAAACTTTACGACTGTAATTATAATAAAATTAATTGCATTTGTATAAAATTGCATAAAAGTGCATTTCCAAATAAACAACATATTGATAAAATCAACACTTTTCGTGTTTACATTTGTTTGAGACAGCAGTTTGTGATGGGTTTTAGGATATCAGCTACTCGCAATAACCGATAAAGCAGTATAGCGGATAAAGAAGCGATTTGTAGTCATTTTGGTTTAGTTCTCCCCTCTTCAGGAATTGTTATATTGTTTCTTCAACTTTCAAAAAGTGCGGAATCCATATCCTGATGATAATCGGCCGAGCACTTTCCTACATTTTTAGCAGCCAACAAAAGCCCGTTTTTCGCACATCCATCCTTGATAGAACAAGTCCATCAAAACTAACTTATTCCGGTACAATTTTTGCAGTTAATCACTCAATAAGCCACGTCACTGTTATTTTTAGAGAAACCTGATCTGAATCAAATAGTTCACAAAGTAGCAACTTTTAGGAGTTAACTTGCAGGAGTTAGCTATAACAGTAATCTAATAAACCTCAAAGTGAATGCATCTGTTAGAAAGCTGCGCAAAATTGCAAATATCTCAGTCATAAAAGTGTTGCCATTACGGCCGAATGGCAAACCAGTCCTTAACTTCCGGTGGAACATCGTCTGCAAAGCCGTAAAAGTCGAATGGCAAGGGTTATTGACAATTGACGCTTTTAGATGTACCCTCTTCGTCATGGGTTTAAAGCTGCGAACTCTGCAGTGTTCTTTAGATGGTGGCCTTTAACATTCTTTTGTCTTTTATGGCCCCTTCAATTCTAAGCAGTTCGTTTACGATCTTTTTAACACTGATTTATATGCGTGGGTACGTCATTGTGGTTAGAATTCCTGGAGTCTTCTTTGTGGCGTTACGCAATGTATATTTTATTACGCGTGGGTGCAACATATTATTTTACCGTGAAAAGTCAAGGACGTGTGGCTTCTTTGGGTATTCGGTATTCCAATAATATTTTACTTTGTGAATAGGAAAAGGATATTGCGAGAATGTGTGCACTAAATTGAACAACATAGAATACTACAATTGAGCAATGTATATTGGTGAATAACATAAAATAAATAAAAATAATTTTCAGCTTGCTGATTTTTTATGTAAGCGTAAATTTAAAAAAGTACTCCAAACACTACTTTGAATGTTGAAATTTCAAAGGTATTCGAAATGTCTTAGGATGCTCTATTATAAAGGTGTTTCAACTATGTACATCCACCATTAACTGAATTACTATTGAATTTTATATCCAATGCATTGTAATAACTAGTGTTGCTGTAATGGTTTTATCAACTGCATCCATCACTCATGGATTTACTGTTCCATACTTTTTTACACATCCAGAGATTTGACGAGCTATATTTTGTGTACTTTGTTTACATATGAGTATACAAAGTGCACAAATCTATTTTTTAGTATAAATGACAACTATAATTTTTGTGAGCAAAATCAATTTTTTTCTCACTATTTTGTTTAGGTCAGAATGGCTTGTAAAAGTAATTAATTTAATAATAACATTTTTTATTGTTCACACATACGTTTACATATGAGGATTAAACACTTACTTAAGATTACTTTCTTACATATCCTCTTCAGAACCCTCTCGACATTTTAAGAATGTATTTGTTGCGTCTTACCTCTGCCAACATAGTTTTAACCATTACCTTTTCTTTTCGATTTGAGTGCATCTCTCGTACCTGTCCACTTCGCATGCATTCGCATGCAAAACTTGTTTACAACTTCGTACGTATTCACATAAAATATGTATATCGCGTGCTGTTACCCATGTTACACATGTTTGCTCAATAAGCAACGTCAGCGTGGAAAAGTCACAATATGTGCACACGGTAGCGTTATCGCGTCCCTGATATATGGGAAATGAGCACTTTTAATATATTGCGAGCCTTCGTTACGCGGAATATTGATTTTTTCAGTAATAATGTTCGTTGCCCAATATTCATTTTTAAAGTGATGATAATACTACTGTAACAATATAAAGTGGATTGGTGAATTTGAGGTCGTATTTCGTAGTAAAATAAAGTTTTCAGTAATAAAGTCTTTATTAAAGTGATTTAAATTACGATCTAAATAACCGAGTATGCAAATTAGAAGTGTTGAAAAAGAAAACGATAAACAGTTTTTAGGTATTCATTTTAAAATATAAGGTATTCTACTGATGATCTTGTTAACTTTGGTAATTAATAAACTGAATAAAAGACGAAGCTTTAAAGTAAGATTGTAAAAATAACAGTACTATGATATTCATTTGTTTGATTATAGTGTCACGTTCAGCTGTTTCATTATATTATTCATAGTCACGTTCATAGATATAAAAGAATAAACTTAATAATTAATAAGCGCAATAATTATAGCGCTGATCAAGCTCAAATAATTTGAACATACGAATACCAAAGGTGCGGATATTTATGTCCATTCCGGTTTAGGTACATATACTGTGATTTGACGGTTGATCAAAATTAACAACCACCAGTGGTATATTCGAAAATTTGTCACGGAAAAACGCATCGAACATTTTATTGGAAGTGCAAAACTCTTAAAAGACTATGAAAGAGTTTAACTGTGATTAAAATTAAAGGGCTGAAGGTGGAAGATTATTGGCAAAAAGGAAAATAAAAAGGGATAAAGCGAATTGTACAATTTCAATAAGATAGAAAAATTGGATAAATAAAATAATGCTGGCCGAGGTAGTCTTTTGAGGAATAGTGTGAAGGCCTGAGAAAAAAAAACTAAATAAAGAGTGTAACGTTGGTGTATAAAAAAACTAATGGTGAATATGAAGCAACTGACAGTTGAGTCAATATCGCCATCTATATTCTGATTTAAAAAAAACGCTTAGTACATTTTTTAAATAACGCAAAAATGCTTTAATTCCAATTCTGATTATGTGCCGATTTATATGTAAATCGTAATTTGTCCTGCAGATAATACAATTAAATATATCACAAATACGAGAGATGACGCTAATATTGACGTACAGTAATGCGTACTGCACTCGTACAAATTAAGTTCAAACATTTTATTATCTCATCTAAAAGCATTTATCTACTACCAAGTTAACATCAAAACCAAAAAACTAAAGCAATTGACACGTTGATTTGAGTTATTCTAAGATACAGTGGTGTGTGACGTCGAAAAAAAATGAAATCTTTGCCGTCTGTTGTTCATGGTTTTCGTTAATGATCTATTACCATCTCTACCTTGTGGTCTTCTGGTAAATGCGGATGATATTAAGATCTTCAATGAGATCCGCGGTGTACAAGATGTGGATTGCTGCGAAGTTAACTTATGTATCATTCACCGGAAAGAAATCTCTGTATCCGTCTGTCCTATATATACGAAAATACAAAATGAACAATGTAGTTTGTGTACACCAGATTTCATAATATCGTGTATTATGTCTTTAGCATTACATAATGTTCTAAAAATGCTTGTGTTATTTCTAAATGTTGTTTTATATTTCTTTGTTATATTAAGCATGATTGCTATTTTTTTCAGATATGTTTCCAAAATATGGAATAGAAACGTACTTGGTACATTTTTGTTTTATATTGTTAGGATAAATTTCTCTAATAGTTAATTGATAATTTTTATGTTTGATTAATGTGTCAATTAGTTTCGTATTGTAGTGGTTGGCTCAGTGGTAGAGGAAGTGCTCTGTGTATTAACAACTTATATGCTGCTAATTTGTTAATTTTGTGGTGGCAATAGTTAAGAATTGTAATGTCTGGTTGCGTGCGTTTTCTGTAGATAGAAAAGTCAATGAAATTTGTACTGTGTGTTAATTGTTATGTTTCTAATGTGAATTGAATTTTGAGGTATACAGTGTTAATGAGAACTAGAAACTCGTTTATTAACTCAAATGAACAATCAGAACACGCTAAAATATCATCAACGCAACGAAACCAAAATACAATCTTTGGAAAGATCTAATTCAAAAATGAGGTCTTTTAAACCATTAATAAAAATATTTGCGGAAAGTGGAGTAATTGAACTTCTCATTGGTAGAACATCTTTTTGTAAATACATTTTGTTATTGAATGTAAACTAATTTTGATTTACACAATGATCAAATAATTGAACTAATTCTAATGGATCTATTAACTCTATATTTCAATTAATTAAAATTGTGTTCAATAATGGAATGCATTCTAGTGATGGTGTTTTTGAAAACACATTTGTAACATCAAAAATAACTAGTTTACAGTTTGGTGGTGTCATTTAGTAGTTTATTTACTAATTCAAAAGAATTTTCAACGCAGTATTTGGGTTTGTATTGTAGTGTATTGATTACGTAGTCTAATTTCTTTGCTATGATGTTATTTGGAGCATGAGTTTAAGATACTACTGCTCTTATATTATATTATTTATGCTCATATTACTTATATATTATTAAAATGTGTGATTTAACCAATAATACACAAAGCGGCAAGTGATCCCCAACTATATAAACATCTCGACCAGAACTAACAATTCATCATCAGAAATGCAGAAGATCGTTAAAAGAAGAATCTAAGAGAACTTAGAACAGAAACTCCACAACATTGAATTTGACATTTTCGATCATGACATTAGACAGTCGTTTGTGAGCTACATTATACAGCGCGCACATGCGGGCCTTAGACAACCCACACGGAACCGAACAACGCTTAACTGTTACACTTTACTGCGGCCTTACTACGTCTTTGTGTCTCTTTATCACGTGAGGGTGACGTTTCCGCCCATGCTTTCCTATGTAATTATGGTTCCTAACGATGTTCTCTAGCTCCCTCCAAGTTTGTACACGAAGTTCTGAGACACCCTGTATACAAAAAATACAACACAAAGCTTGTTTCTTTGTGTTGTATTTTTTTTAAACATTTTACACCAAAATCTTTCAAAATCATTACACCAAAAACATACACAACAGAACAATGAAAAAAATAGAAAATACAATACTATTTTATCTACGATTCATAAATTTGTCAGATTTGGTGACAGAGAAATGCCTTCAAATTTGTAACTTATTGAAAAACATCTTTCAAGACAGACGAAATGTACCAGAAAAAAATCCAACATTTCTAACATTTCACTTCTAGAATCAATTAAACAAAAAATAACTCAACATAATCTAATATCTTGTAAAGCAGATAAAGGTAATATCTTAGTTATTCTTCAAAAATATATTTACTTCAACAAGGTCAATGATTTCATAGGGAACCAGAATTTAAAAACTATAACCAAAGATACTACAACTACATTTCAAAAAGAAGTTAAACAAAACTTAGAAGCTGTAATATTTGCTTTAATAATTTAGATACATCACATTATAAACAAAAATCCACAAGGTCCTAAACTATACGACCTAATGAAAACACACAAACCAAACATGCCCATAAGATCAGTAGTTTCTTACACTCATGTCCCAAATCACATAGTAGCAAAGAAACTAAACTACATAATACACAATACAAAGTCAAATACATACTTCGTTAAAAATTCTTTCGCATTAGTAAATAAACCACTAAATATACACTTACACCAAACTGTAAAGTAGTTAGTTTTGATGTTATAAATATCTTTTCAAAAATACCCCCCACAAGAATGCATTCCATTATTAAAAAACAATTTTAATTAATTGCAATATAGAGTTAATAAAACGATTTGAATTAATTCATATATTTGATCTTTGTGTCAATCAAACTTATTTTACATTCAATAACAAAATTTATTTCCAAAAAGATGGTGTACCGATGGAAAATCCAATTTCTTCACTTTTGGCAAACATTTTTATGGATAACTTAGAGGAAGACCGAATTTTAAAATTAGATCTTTCCAAAAAGATTGTATTTTGGGTTCGTTACGTTGATGACATTTTATCATGTTTCGATTATTCATTTGAGTTAATAAACGAGTTTCTAGTTCTCATCAACACTGTATACCTCAAAATCTAAGTCACATTAGAAACAGAACAAAACAGATCTATTAACTTTTTGGATTTAAACATAACAATTAACACACAAAACAAATTTTTCTTTTCTATCTACAGAAAACCCACACAACCAGTCATTACAATCCCTAACGATTCTTGTCACCACAAAACACACAAATTAGCAGCACGGAGCACTTACTACACTACCGAGACAACAAAATCTTAAAAAAAATCACAGCACTTGCTAACCACTATCATACGAAACTAATTGATACATTAATCAAACATAAAGATTATCAATTAGCTATTAGAGAAATTTATCCTGACAATACACAACAAGAACATACAAAACACGTTTCTATTCCATATTTGTTAAACACATCTGAAAAAATAGCAATCATAATAAATACTTAATAAAACAAACAAATATAAAACAACACTTAAAACTAACACAAGCGTTTTTAGAACATTATTCAACGACAAAATAATCGTGACAAAATGCAGGATGTTATGAAATCAGGTGTATACAAACTAATTTTTTCATTTTCTAACCATATAATATAGGTCAGACACTTAGAAACGAAAATGTTGTCTATCTTGTCCTCTTCCATCACTATATACCCGGTGTCTCTTTTTGCAATCCTAAAATCCATTTCCAATATTTCGCCTGGGCATCCCTTGCTCTCCCCATCCCCATATTTCTACCCCATGCAGCATCACCCTCTTAATTTAGCTATTAAATATTTAACATTTTCCTTCTTGATGTGATGTCTTTTCCAAATAACCTGTCTCCCAATTCCCCTACCTATCCGAGCATCTTACTACTTTTTAGCCAGAAGTTGCCGTGTGCCTTTCCTTTGTTGTCCTCTCTCATCATATATCTCATATATGTAAACTCTCATCTATATTTCTTACACCTCACTCCAACCCTCTACTTTTCTGAAGACCATTAGTTTTGTTTTTTGGATTATAAATTGTAGATTTTTCCCCAGTAGATACCTTTCTAGGCTTCTCATCATCGCTTTCATTTCCTTCACCCTTCACACTTCATTCACACTTCATTTGTTACCAGGGCCATATTGTCTCTATAAGCCAGCGAGCCTACCTTCGTTCTTCCCACCACTATTCATCCTATCTGATCTTCCTCCAATATCGACTCTAAATCTGCTATGTAGGTCGCAAATGAGTTGGGACTCAACAGCCATCCCCGTCTCACTCATTTTGTGACTCAAAATATCTCACTTTGCTCCTTCCCTACACTGATCTTGCATAACGTCTTCTCATATGTCTCCTCACCAGTTGCTCATGAATACTCCTCTTCCTCAGATAATTCCACAACTTTTGCCTGTTCACAACACTATCAAACGCGGCCTTCAATTCTATACATAGGACACACAGTTTTCCGACTTTCTTATTTATTTCTTTAGCTGCTGGGTATTTTAATATATACAGTGCGGACGTAAATGGGGGGGGGGGCGCGCGGGCGCGGGCGGAGGGGAGGAGAGAGGGAAGAAGTGAGGAAAAAAA